>MJUU01071863.1:73263-106434 GCA_002080025.1 Modiolus philippinarum
AAAAAAAAAAAAAAAAAAAAAAAAAAAAAAAAAAAAAAAAAAAAAAACAAACAAAACAAAATAAACAAACTTGTCAGCCAGCGCCAAACTTAGTTGATCATGCAAACTTATGGGTAAAACATCTTTCAAATAAAATTATACTTAAATTAATTACAATCGTGTCAGAGCAGATGATTAAAGTTGTTTATTTATGAAAGGGTCTAATGTTTAACTATGTTCAGCGCTAGTGGTCATGTTTTTCATTGGAACGGAACGAATAAGTAAATACCGAACTAACTGTGATTTCTGCATATGGCCATTTCGACAAATTATGTCTTTTCGGTGCAGATAATAAACAATCTTTGTAAAGGACCTCCCATATATCATTCCTGTAAAGTTTGGTAGAATTTGCTTCAGTGGTTCAAGGGAGAAGATAAAAATGTGATTTCCCCTAAAGTTCTAATGTTAAAAACTGTGTTCTGTAAAGAGGATCGGGATGAAATTTGTAAAGCATCCTTGTAAAGCTTCGTTCAATTATATTTGGTTTGAGGGAAGGAGATAAAAAGGTGAAAAGTTAAGGGACGAAGGACGACTGAGGCCAAGTAATGTCAATAGCCCACACTGACCCAAGGGGTCAGGTAAGCTAAAAACAAGACCGCCAAATTTTCTTCATCTGCTCTGAAACATTGAAGCAAATTTCATTAGACAGTTTTGGAATAACGCATTGATATCCTTTTACAAAGATTGCTTTTTTTTTGATATTGCAAAAATCATGACTGCAATTGCTGAATATAGCTTACCTCTTGACCTTATGAGAAAATTGTCGATTAGATAATCTCCTCTGCAACTACTGAAGCAAATTTAATTAAACTATACAGGAAGGATTTAAAGGGTACTTCTGTCGTTATTTTAGGTGGCATTTCATTTAATGTCGTCTACCTTTGAAAATGGACTTTGGATAAAAGATTTCAAACTGGTATGACGAAAGATCTCCAAACGCCATATCTGACAGAAAAAATGAGAAAAAGTTGAAATCCAACCATTTTTTGCTACTATTGCAAGCATCCTAGCAACCCTAACATTTGTTTTCGAGAGCCTTTATTATTCAATGTGTATAATGAATCCAATTAAGAATTGATTTTTATTTAGAGAATTTCATACCTGTCAATCTGCCAAAACAGCACTCCATATTTTGCTACCATAGTATCCATCTAAGCTATTTTTTATCTCCATCAATTTGTATCCACGAATTGATTATTCAATCGTAATTCTTACTGACTGTGTTCTTGTATTTTCTCATCAAGGCTATATACGTGTGGTGCATATCCTTAAAATAGACAAAAATGACTTATCTTCAGAAAAATCGAAGACCCTGATCTGCCACAACCCTGTACGACCATTAGACATGCTTATAGATTGTTTTAATTTGCTATCAGACTATTTAAATTTACCTTGCGCATGCAAAATTTGTTTTTCAACTGTTGAACACCATATTTCTGCCTAAAAACCATGGTAGCCGTTACAATGGCATCCAAACAACTTGGTCAGTTTTGATGGTCATTTTAGTTTTCCAATCATAGACTTTTCTCAGCAGACAAAGATTAAAAAAATCTTGGATCTTGAGTGCCAAAATATGGTTGGCAGATACATAGAACTGATGCTAAAAGATTCATTTAGTTTTATAGCGTTATATGGCTGACCGGAGCACATTTCAAGTATAAACTAGTACTGCTACCGCGTATCATGTAGAATGTGCCTCAGTCAGCCATTTTGCGTGCCAACGAAACTACAAAAATGAAGTATTTGGTTATCTATATTGAGATTTTTGTCACCCTTTTTATGACAGATTTCTATTGTGTGCAAGACCCGGTTCTCGTACCTTGAAGATCTATCGTTTGTTTCAGATTTGTATAATAAAATGCACAAATATTTTTTCTCTAATGATATGTCAAGTTTAAACCGGTTTCAACCCGTTAGATAAATTTTCTTTATTCAACGTATGTTGAATAAAGCCCCGTGCTATTTCCCGCCAAATCCATTCGGAATACAATTCTTGGTGATTATCAATGATCATTAGAGAAAAAGATTACACCACTTTATCCTGACTACTACCATATTTTATCCACTCTCGATAGTTAAATTTAAAAATTTTAAAATGCTCGGCAAGCCTCGCAATTAAAATTTTAAAATTTAACTATCTCTAGTGGTTAAAATATGGTAATGAACGNTAATCTATATTTAACTGTGAAAATACAAGTTTTTCATTGGTGTGGATATGTAATGTATATATCCTGCTTATGTTGACCAATATGAAGCATTAAATTATAGATAAAAAACTTTTCTGCGATAAATCTATTTTATTAATAACAAATTGATCAAGACAAAGTCAACATCACAAAATTATGTCAATCTTTCACCAAAATTCACACAATCCAAAATGCAAATAGATTAATTTAACATTGAATGCATAACAATATTACACTTTAAAGTTCATTTACTAATCGAAATGCAGTAGGTGGGAAGTAGCGTCGGCGTATTCTAGCTGTGATTAGTCCCTGTCGATATCTGGTCTTTGAGTTGTTGAAGTCGCGAATCTATACGGTGGTATACTGGTCTTTTTGATAGGCGAGCTCCTCCTGCTGAGTACTGGACGACTGAAACCTCTGCCATGGCCTGGGTGCTATGAAGTAAGCTAAAAATCTAGATGTTCGGGTGTGCATGTCGGACTTTCTTCTTAATCTTGTTGTGCCAGCAATCTAAATGGTTAGTAGTGCGGGGTCCTTCTGTCTGGTAGTGGTTCAATAAAAATCTGTTGTTTTCAACAAAGTATTCAGTAACATAGTCTTTAAATATTGTGTCGCGTACGTTTTCTGCGTTGTGTTGTCGATGTCTTGCAGTGTGTGGAACCATACATCTTCTTCATGTTGCGGAACCAGTGGTAGTTTCACTGCTCGGAACCAGTGGTAGTTTCGCGGCTCGGAACCAGTGGTAGTTTTGCGGCTCGTCTAACCAGCTGAGTGATGTCGGCGTTGTCTTTATAGTACGGTTGGAGTCCACCCTTGTGCCAGATGCACTGCGTGTAGTGAAAGAAGCACCCTTTGATGGTCACGCGTAGGGAGACTGTACAGGCTGCAGACCTCTGATTCTGTACGGATACCCATCAAGGACTAAACTGTCTGTGCCGGACTTGTTTTTAACAAATATCAAGTGCTCTTAATTGTGCGTATGCCATGGTAACTTGAGAATGATCCGAAAATTTTCGATTCGATTATTCAGTTTGGTGGGCGTCCTACTATATAATGGTAATTGCGCCCTGGTAAATTTAGTTGGTAGGAACCAGACGGTTAATTTTCGAGAATATTTATTTTATTAATTATTCTATTTGAATTCTTATTATATTTCAATAGTTTAAGTCTCTTATAGGAAAAAACAGATTGTAAATTGTATATCAATTATTAACTATATGATTACACGTGGAACCTTGAATTTACTAACTGGTGGTATACACTATTGAAGTGCGAGTCTAAGGTTTTAATTAATTCTGAACAAGGACGTATAACATGCTCATTATAAGTCCTTGTTCTGAAACAAATATTTTTTTTAATATTGTGCTTGGATATTTAAAAATTTCGGACTTTTAACTAGAATTTATTTGGTAAAATGCAGGTAAATTTAAGGTAATCAGTAAAGAATAGACTATAATTATTAAAACAACAATTTCCTACATGTGTATATAACCTGTAATTAGATTATACAAAACCAGGAGTAAACCCATTGAAAAAATTTCATTAGGACTTTAGGCGATATTTATGATCAAAATGTATTTGATGAATTATCAAAATAGAATATCCAAATTTGAAATTTAATTGATCAAAGTACTGATTGATTTTTTTATCTATAACTTTTAAAATATTTGAAAGCAGTTCACCAAAAAAGTTCTTTAACTCAAATGACAAAATACTTTAGTTTCATAACCCCATCTCTCATACATATACCATGGCACCCAAAAACCTGGGTCAGTTTTGAGGGTCATTTTTTCCACTCATAGACTTAAACTCACCAGCCCAGTGGTCAGTACTTCGGTGCTGACCAAAAACCGATTCTATTTGAAACCTTGCATTATATGAATTTGTGTAAGTTTCATTGAAACATAGGAGTATATCCCTCAAGCAAAGCTCTGTCTTTAGCTGATATTGGCTTTACATTTATCTGTCTTTAGCTGATTTTGGCTTTACATTTATCTGTCTTTAGCTGATTTTGGCTTTACATTTAGATTATATTGGTCATTTGTTATTTGTTCTTCATTTGAACATCTTTGAGTTGATGGTCTTTCAAAAATTTAGATAAGAGACATAAGTTGTCGAAATGCACATATGCAGTAAATAAATTCACAGTAAATTCGGTATATAGTTAATCAGTAGACAAAGGTTTAAGAAAATCTGTGATCACGAGTGCCCAAACATTGCAACATTTTGATTGTAACTTTGTATGCTTTTTTGTTTTGATTTTTTGATAAGGTTATAACAGTCAAAAACACTTGGCAATGAGAAAAAGAGTCCTCTTCATTTTTATATACTGTAAATAAGTTGATATTTATAGAATAAACTCCATTTGAATATTTACTCATTTGAAATCAAAATAACTTCAATATATAGATATACACAATGGAAGAATATGGAGCAAATGCATATTAGACAAAGTCTCAAATACATGGTAAAACCCAGCAAATGAACAACGCTTTTATTGTTGTTTGTCATCTTGATGTCACCATGATGCCTTCAACAAGTCTAAGACAGTCCCTAGCACCGGTTTGAGTGGAATTTATTGCTTGATGTCGAGCAACGTACGAATTACATTTACACCATATGTTGTCAATGTTTAGTTTGATAAGTCAGTTGCCAGTCAGGAGTATCGTTGTCTACAATGTTACCGGTGGTTTCCACCTGCTCTGCCGTTTGCCTCAATTCTGTTCGGTAATTTTGTTATTACCCCTATATGCTACTATATTTATAGTAGGTTTAATTGGGTACGGTATACAGCAGAAAGTTGTGTCATTGAAAAGATAATGAGGTTTCTCGTGCCTGTTCAAGTGAAAACTATCTGAACTCAAACCTCAGAAGAACGAGAAGAAATAAATTACACATCTTTAAATGTTATTAAGAGAATAACGAAAAAAACAAGTTTGTAAATATTACTGAATAAATTAATGGGAAACTATGTCACCCTATCACGAGTTTTACTTCTCATCGATTAAAAAACAGATAATGCGTACACAGGTATGGATTTAACAAAATAAGATTTTATCAACTGCAAATAATTTGACAAAAGTATTTTTTCGTACTGCAGTGAATGCACCATAGAAACCTTTGAGGACGAAAACTGGATCAGTGCGTTAATTGTAAAAAAAGTTTAAAAAAAAATGTCGAGGTTACTGTAAATTACTTAAAACATGCTTTTCAATATTTGTGTACATCCTGGGCATTTATTTCAACAGGTAAATATGGTCCTGTTTTCCAGCTGTTCAGATCCTCCACATTTCATTGCAACATATTTTCATTTTAAGCTCTTTTTGCCTGACCTGTAGAGAAATGCACGACATGTTTCGTCTTTAAAAGACATCTTTTCCTTCAGATATGATTATTTTCGTAACCTCCTTCAAAAAATTTCGTCCCATAAGGTCATTGAAATGTTCTTTAATAGAAGAAAAACAATTGTGGAAAAATTTAAAATTTCGGTCTGAACTGTGATTTAGGATTCATTCTTTTACTGGCTACTGGGGATTATTATTTCTTTTTACGACCCTCCAAAAGCAAATGCTGTTGAGGTGCTGCCGAACACTATCACAATGGAAGGGGAGGTTTGGTGTGCCAAAAAACCGCTTTAGCTCAAAATCTCATTTGAAATGCTGTTCCACATCAGGACTATTGCGGTTTCCACCTGCTTAGTCTTTTAGCTTCTTGGACTTTGTCTCTTGACATCTCGGTAATTTTGTTATAACCCTGATCTAAAAACACTTGACCCACTTTCTGTAGGGTTGTCAACAAATATACTTTAAGGTGAAAATATTAATTAGTTGCTAGCGCGTATAGGACCAGCAATACGACATTTAATCACAACTGATAACAACGGATTGATGATTTGACAGACGACGAGCGTCTAGCTCGATTTTTATGGCGTTTGTGATTTTTAAAAGTATCTTTTTTATTCAGTTACTTCAGTTAGTTGGGCATGTTTCACCATATCAATGAACAATGATTTTGATTTCATTTGTCAGTAAACTTAATTTTGACCCTTAACATCTCATCAGATAAAATCATATTACCGCTTCATTAATATTTGAATTAAAATGAAATAAATTAATTTTGGGGGTTCAGATCAAAATCAATTACTAAAGCAATACTTGCAGTTTATAGTTTCCCTTAAATATTACAAATCTATGTAAAAGGTCAAAATATCTATTCACAAGGATTTTTAAACATTCTATATTTGGCAGCAATGTCTCCATGCAGCATAAAAACAAATCAATGTTCTTTTCAGTGTTACCCTTGAAATTAACGTTANATAACGCAATAAGTTTTGTTTTTCTGAGAAAAATATTTTTAATTGGAAATAACGAGATAATTTTGTTTTTGTGAGATTTTTTTTACTGAGAAAATAAAAAAAAATCTATTGACACTAGCAAAGTCTCCATGCAGCATAAAAACAAATCAATGTTTTTTTCCGTGTTACCCTTGAAATTAACGTTATATAGAGAAGTGATATGGGTGTTAAATTTCTTTAGATGATTACATCTCAGGAGCTAGTGTTAAACTTGCTTTATATAATCCACCTTACCCTTCTAAATACCCCTTCTTCAGGTAATCCTATCACTTACCAAAAATGTTACCTCGGTGTACGTGTTTTTGCTTATATTATCTGCATCTTTCTTTTGTTTCCACTACCTCTCAATCAACAAACCCGATGCTTTGGTTTTACAGTTTGAATATACCCTTCTGAAACACACCCTATTACCGGCAATCCCATCTGCAGTGGCTATCCCGTCTGCAGATTTATAAACAAGTTTGCAGTGACAGACCGTTAGTCTTTATTGTATCATATATATATGCTTATATCCCATTGAATCTTTCCATTGTTTGTGCTATTTATTATATATGTATAGGTTAACATATGAGTCAAATACTACTGTATGAAGTATCATATATCGGGAGTTTTCGGTGAAGTAAAGTACATTTTGAAAGATTATTACACGGAATCGTCCAAAAATAGTTTTATTTTGCAATACTAAGAAAAATAGCTTTAGTATTTTAATACATTTTAAAAAATAAAGGTCTTGATTTATTATATATCAAAAACTGTCATTCATTTACCTCCTCATATGGACGAAATCATCATTTTATTTCAGAGGTAACACTTTTTTTGGATATCACAAACAACAGATATAGTTATCACTGACAACAGATTATAACTGGGAAGTGGCAATCTCGAACTAATATAAAAATCATGCCATTTGATTATAATTAATCACATTCATCACATTGGAGTCCTGCTTTTCTTACATTTTTGGGCTGTGAACAATGTTATGACCATAAACATTTTCAAAAAGTGTTAGTAGAGTGCAGAATGTTCAGTTGTAAACAACTTGGTTTCGTTCAAAAGTTATTGTGAGGAAAGTAAAAAAATAGTCCCAGACCAACTATACCTTTGAGCTTAAATATTACTTGGCATGACCTTTGTTTTAAAGAACTAAAACCAAGCTTTAAACACGACGTTATTTCTTAAACATGTTATCAGCCGGACACCTTCGATTGAAACGGACAGAAAGACAGACAGAAGAACACAAGGACGGACACATAACGGGTTTTTACACAATACCCTGCGACTTTGTGAGGCGGGGTATGAAAACCATAAAACCTTTAAGTTTAAATGGTTGTTGACTCATAGGTTAAACGGCAGTGAGGTTAGTATTTCCCCATTTTGAATTCGAGTTATTCTCATTTTTGATTTCTTTTCCTCCATATCATTTCATTGTTTATAAGTACAAAAAATTCAGTTTTCTGAAATATTGAAAAACGGGTTCACTGAGTTAGTTGGAAAAGTTAATACGAAGGTTAGCTATGAATAGGGACGAACAAGTATTCATACTCTTCAAGCTTCTTTTTTTCCAACTTCCTTACCCAACACACTGCAACCTCCAAATCAATTGTCTCACAACTTCTTTTTCCGAAATTTACGCCCACTTTCCTAATTTCCCGGCCTGTCATCATCCCACTCCTCAACACTTATTAAATTCCTCTAATTACAACCCCTCATCTCCCGAACCCCGTTTCTATGTTCATCCAGTGTATCCGTACTACATTAAAAGATGATATTTGCAAAAATTGAAATTCATCAGCATATTCTTTGCTAAAAATCAAATATAAGTATCATATTTCATAACACATTAAGCCATCAAACCGAAGATTGGCGACCTCTTCTTTTTATTCCTTTTCGTATAATTATTATGTCGCCGCGGGCGTAAGCGATATTGTTCTGATTTCTTTATCTGATATGTCACCAAATAAACTGAAGATTAAATATCTTTGGAACTTAAAAAAAATACCAATTCAAAATGGCCTTAATTGCATAAGACATAAGTTGTCGAAATGGCCATATGCAGAAATTAAATTTACAGCAACTTCGGTATTTTGTTATTTGTTACCACTGGGTCGATGCCTCTGCTGGTGGACTGTTAGTCCCCGAGGGAATTCACCAGCCCAGTAGTCAGTACTTCGGTGCTGACCCGAAAGCCGATTTAATTTTGAAACTTGCAATATCTAAATTTTTGTAAATTTTGCTTAAAACTAAGGAGTATCTCCCTCATGCAAAGCTCTGTCCTAAGCTAATTTTGGCTTTCTATTTAGTTCATATTTGGTCATTTGCTCTCGATCAGTTTTTAAACATCTTTGAGTTTATGTTCTTCCAAATGTTTCGATTTTATCTGCACTGATGAGACATAAGTTGTCGAAATGGCGATATGCAGAAACTAAATTAACAGTAACTTCGGTATTTTGTTATTTGCAGAGATGGCTGCAAAATTACGTAAAAATTTCAACTTTGTCAGATGTCAACGAAAATTTGATTTCTAGGTAGATTTCGTAGCCGTGAATGAGATGGAATGATCGAATTGGTTGTCTGCGGATGACAGCTGTTATTTCTTGCAATTGCAAATCTAATTATTATAAATAATTTTTATTTTGTAAAAAATAATATAATCTTGGTGCCAGTGAAAATAAATATTTCAATCCTATATGTCAGGAAAATAAATAATTTAGTGTTGATTAGAAGAGTAAATTTTATATTGCAAACGTGAATAAATAATTTGATATGACATTTGGTGAAAATAAATAAATTGTTTGAAATTTTCATGGAAATAGATAATTTTTCTAGGCAAAATCAAATGGTCGTCCCCTTTAGGTAGTAATTTAAGAGTTATTTACAAATAACCCCTAAATGACTACCCTTTTTAACATTATCTACACGACTGCATCACCCGAGTACTTTTGAAGATAAGAAAAAAAAATATACTAAAAAAATATTACAATTAAAATCATGTCGATTTGTATATTTAACATCCGTGAAGTCACCCTGATTTGCAAATAAGTGCAAAAACGGTTATCTAGGAGGCTAACTGAATAAAATACACATAGATCACCAGTTGTTGCTGGAGTCAACAGTTGTTAGCTCACCTTGCTATAGCCAGGGTGAGCTTTTGCCATCACTTTTCGTTCGTCGCCCGTCCGACGTCCGTCGTCTGTCCGCCGTCCATCCGGCGTAAACTTTTCTTTAATGATCTTTTCCTCTGAAACTACTTGGCCAATTGGAACCAAACCTTGCCACAATAGTCCTGAGGTGGTCCTCTACAAAACGGTTGTTTTTTGGGTTCGCACCTAACCAAGATGGCCGCCAGCGGGGAACATAGATTTAATATTGGACCCTATGGGAAAACACATTTAGAGATCTTTTCCTTCGAAACTACCGAGCCAATAGGAACCAAAATAGGCCGCAATAGTCCTTAGATGGTCCCCTTCAAAAAACTTGTTTTCCAGGTCAGCGCTATATCCAAGATGGCCGCCAGCGGGGAAATTAGTTTTAACATTGCATCCTATGGGAAAAGACATTCAAAGATCTTCTCTGAAACTGCTGAGCCAAATGAAATCAAACTTGGCCACAATAGTTCTTAGGTAGCCCCCCTCCCCTGCAAAAAAAGTTTTTTTAGGTCAGCGCTATATCCAAGATGGCCACCAGCGGGGAAAAAGTTTTTACAATGGATGCTATGGTAAAAGACATTCAAAAATCTTCTTTTCTGAAACTGCTGGGCCAAATGAAACCAAACATTGCCACAGTAGTCCGTAGATGGTCCCCTGCAAAAAGTTGTTTTCCAGGTCTGTGCCCTATCCAAGATGGCCGCCAGTGAACACAGTTTTAACATTGGATCCTACGAAAAAAGTCATTTAAAGATCTTCTCCTCTAAAACTACTGAGCCAAATGCAACCAAACTTGGCAAAAATAGTCCTTAGGTGGTCCCCTGCAAACAGATGTTTTCAGGCCAGCGCTATATCCCAGAGAACATAGTTTTAACAATAGACCCTTTGGGAAAAGACATTCAAAGATCTTCTCATCTAAAAGAGCTGAGACAATTAGAACCAAACTTTGCAACAAAAGTGTTAGGTTGTCCGCCAGCGGGGAACACAGTTTTTAACATTGGACCCTATGGGAAAAGACATTCAAATATATTCTTCTCTGAAAGTGCTCAGTCAAGTACAACCATACTTTGCCACAATAGTCCTTAGGAGGACCCCTACAAAAAATGTTTTTCAGCTCAGCGCTATATCTAAGATGGCTGCCAGTGAGGAATATACATTTTGTGGTTTAAACATTGGACCCTATGGGGATACACATTTAGAGATCTTCTCCAAAACTACTGAGACAATGGGAACCAAACTTGGCCATAGTAGTCCTTGGGTGGTCCCCTGCAAAAAAGTTGGTTTTTCAGGTCAGCGCTGTATCCAAAGTGGCTGCCAGTGGGAACACAGTTTAAACCTTGGACCCAAGACGTTCAAACATCTTCTCCTCTGAAACTGTTGAGCCAAATGGAACCATTTGGCCCCCCTGCAAAAAAAGTTGTTTTTCAGGTCTGCGCTTTATCCAAAATGGCCACCAGCAGGGAACATTGTTTTAGCATTGGATCCTATTTGAAAAGACATTCAAAGATCTTCTCCTCTGAAAATGCCGGGCTAATTGGAACCAAACTTGGCCAAAATATTATTTAGGTGGTCCTCTGTAAAAAAATTGTTTTTCAGGTTTGTACTATATCAGATTGCCACATGCAGGGAGTATAGTTTTAACAATGGACCCAAGGGAAACACTTTTTAAGATCTCTCCGAAACTGCTGAGACAACTGGTACCAAACTTTGCCATGATAGTCGTAAGGCTGTCCTCTGCAAAAAAGATGTTTTTCAGGCCAGCGAATATCCAAGAAGGCCACCAGCGGGAACATAGACATAGACATTCAAAGATCTTCTCCTCTGAAAGTGCTGAGACAATTAAAGTCAAACTTTGCCACAAAAGTGTTAGATTGTCCCCTGCAAAAAAGATGATCTGTGCTATATCAAATATTGCCACCAGCAGGGAACATAGTTTAAACATTGTACCCAGGGGAAACACTTTAACCAATTTTTGCCACAAAAGTGTAAGATTGTCCATTGCAAAAAGATGTTTTTCAGGTCCATTACCAAATGTTTTTACTCTGTTGCCGAATTGTCATTCAATATGATTGTAAGCAGTGAACTTACTAAATTGGACCCTATGAGAAATGCATACAAGGATCTTCTTCTATAGAACTTCTGAATGCATTTATAAGAAATATGACATGAATTACTTATGAGGTGCTGATCAAGATAGCAGGTAGTAGGGTAAAATGGTTAAAAGTTGGCATAAAGGTTTCTTTACATAGTTTGAATTTTAGACCCTTGAACAAAGACGTTTTTTACTAATTGTATTGGTCATGGTCCAGGTGAGCGATGCAGTCTCTTGTTCATGGAATTCATTGGTCAGCGTTGCTTTATTTTGCCTTACTCGATGACAGCTCCGGTAACATATAAAGGCCACCAATTTATGATAAACAAGAGGAAAGCTGCCAATATGACAGCAAACCGGGTTTTCTTTTACATGGACAGTATATCTTACACATGGGTTGACCCTGAATATTTTAAATGTACTTATAATTTTCATTAATTTTCAATGTTAAGCCTTCCACCAAACTAGTCTATTTCTGAAAGTTCAGCAACTTGGATTTTAATCAAAAAGGAAAATAAAAGTACTGTGCACACCTCTGATAGAGGTACAAATGATCTGCATTATAATAACTTCCTGTCTCAAATACTGTAGAAGATTTGTTCTGGACAAATGGAGACTGTATTGGTAAATATTTGACATTGATATTTTTGACATAAATTTTCAAAAATCAAAATCAAAGTACTATGCACACTTTTGATATATGTACAATTGATCTGCAAAATAAAAACTTCTTGTCTCAAATACTGTAGGAGATTTGCTCCGGAAAAAAGGGGTAACCTATTGATAAAAATTTTACGTAAAAATGACTAAGTTCAACAACAGATATTTTTGACATAAATTATCAAAAATCAAACGATTAAAGTACCATACACTCTTTTGATATATGTACAATTGATTTGCAAAATAAAAACTTCCTGTCTCAAATACTGTAGGAGATTTGCTCCGGACAAAGGGGTACCCTATTGTTAAAAATTTGACATAAAAATGATTTTGCTCCGGACAAATGATGTACCCATATGAAATAATACTTATTTCCGTAATATTATTTATTACCACTGGGTCGATGTCACTGCTGGTGGACTGTTAGTCTTTGAGGGTATTCACAAGCCAAGTAATCCAGAACATCGGTGCTAGCCCGAAAACCTTCTTTCTTGGAAGCTCCCAATATTTAAATTAAAACATTGTGTTTTAAAAGTAAGGAATATCTCCCTAATGCAAAGCTATATATGTCCGTAGCTTTCTGTGTAGGTCAATTATTAGTCCTCTATCAGCCTTTGCACACCTTTCAATTTCCCGATTTTCAATGTTTTGATTTTATCTGCACTGATGAGTCATAAGCTGTAGAAATTGCCATATGAGGAAACTAAAAACACTTGACTTCGATTTTCCGTTATGTTTTATCGAGTCACACTGTTTGTAAGCGTAACTTAGCAAGTGTTCTAAATCTAAGAGTTTTCTTTTTGTTTTGTCGTAATGGAGAGTTATGACATTCTTCAATGAAAGTCTGTGATATATCGGCACTTGTTATTTTTGTGTTGGACCATAAGAGCTACCTATCCACCATCTATTAATTTGAAAAAAAAATGCTTTGATATTGGGTCGTATTGCACTGTGTCAAGTGCCATACTTCATAAAATAACAAAATACCGAAGTTACTGAAAATTTACTCTCTGCAGATGAGTCATAATTCTTTTCTAGTGCTTTCGTTATTTTATTCGTTACAAACGCCCCCGAAAAGGCTCATTGTTTATCGAGATGTTGACAAGTTATCTGTTGACTGGATTCGGCACAGGTTTTGCATGCCGTAAACCATACTCGTTAGTGTAATTCGCCAGTAACACAGTTATTTACAATTCTTTGATTGGTAATTGCATTTGATCAACCCTTCTATTGCGGCGTTTTACATTTCCGTAAATTGGCATTACTTCTCCGGAAAAAAGTTTACCTTTCCGACAAAAAAATATATCACTTTTCCAGAAAAAATTACTTTTCCGAAAAAGAAATATCTTACCTTTAGTAAAAATATTTTGTAACATTACATCTTCAATTAAAACTTTTATTTTGAAGCATTTTAGAACATAAAAAAAATAAATAAAGAAGACCTCTAATTTGTTCCAATAACATGTTCCAATAAATTTTGAAATCGCTAACTTTGGCAGTTTGCTTTACAAATATAACGCATCAAGTGCAATATTGAAGAGTTACACTTACTATTGTTTATTTTTGTGATTCTTTTTTTTCAGAACTTCATTTTGGTGGGTTTAACAGTTGAGCATCTTTGACCTTTATTTTCGCTGTATAATCGACTTGAATTTTAAAGTGATTATGTTCAAGAGTTTTACTAGTAAAAAATGACGGGAAGCACCAACTTGTATGGGTACAATACATTGTACAATATAATGTACCCAATACATTGCTGCCCATTTAGGTCAAACATCTTTTTAACAATTATAAAATATGTATTGGAATAGTAATGAAAGATATGTTATGAACCAGGTAAATTTTCGGAAACGTAACATATGAATATTTGCGGAAACGTAGTTTTTTGATTTGCGGAAACGTAATAATCAACGTTTGAAAAATGTCCGGAAAAGTAATGCGCCCTCATTGTCCGTTCCTACTATTTCCTTTAAATGAAGTGACATCTGTGTGCGATCTTTCCTGATAACTGATGACTCGATGTTTTTCACGTTGTTGTACAAAGTGTAGTAAACTGAGTTTTCCAGAACCAATTTGTCAAACTTAAAGCACTATGCATCTGCTAATGTAGATATTATTTTTCATCTAAATATCGTTTTTTCTACACGCAGCCTTAAAACGGGACTTTCGAGATAGGAACTCTCGTGTAATTGAAGGCGGAAACGATCGATAAGGATACCAGTAAGAAGGAATATTGGATCTCTAAAAATATTGAAATAAATATATTACCACACAGGTATAAGCTTTTCAAAAAAGCTAGTCGACTCTTAGCTAGTTTTATTCAAACTGTTAATTTCAGCAATGGAAAAGTTTTATACTCTTAAACACGAGCAGGAAAATTATTTTGTTTTTAAGGCATTTACTTTCCATACTAACGCACTGCAACATGACTTTTTGATGTTTTTAGATCAGATGTCTGAAAACAGTAATGACGTTGAAGTATTAAGTGTAGGTCATTGATTCCTGGCAATTCATTTATTGTGTATTATGTATAGTTTGTCCCATGGACCTAAATGCAAACTTTATCAAAAAGTCAGTCAGCCATGAAATGTAGGTCATTGACACCTAATTGATGTTCTCTTAAAGGTGAATATCACATGTAGTTTGGGAGAAATGGATTTAAACGCAAAATTTAATCAAAATCAATAAAGCATAAAATGTAGGTCATGGTCACCTAATTGTTGGTGCTGTGGGTAGTAGTCATTAAGGAAAATATTACACTGCAATTTAAAATAGGCATAGTTGGTGATAAATGGACATGAGTGCAAAGTTATACTAAAGTCACTATACCATGAAATGTAGGTCATGGATTCTTGCTGATTTGGGTAAGACTCATAGGGGTGAATACTATGAAGCAATATCGTAAAGATATCATGTATATTTTGTGAGAAATCGACTAACACGCAAATTGTAACCAATGCCAATCAACCATGAAATATAGGTCACATTCACCCAATTTAGGTACATAGATTGTATCAATGGGGAGAATGTTTTGATGCAATATCATGAAGATATTATGGATAATCTGTGATAAATAACGCAAATTTTAACCAAAGTCACTCAACCATAAAATGTTGGTCATGAACATCTTATTGTTGATGCTTTAAGTAGCACTCATTTCAGTGAATATTATGATGCAATATCATAAAGATAACTTGTATAGTAAGTGAGAAATGGACCTAAATGCAAAGTTAAACCAAAGTCACTCGACCATGAGATATAGGTCATGGACATCTTATTGTTGATGCTTTGGGCAGCACTCATAAGGGTTAATATTATGATGCGATATCATAGAGATATCATGTATAGCTTGTGAGAAAAAGAAAAAATCGAAAATTTTAATCATTGCCAATCAACCATGAAATGTAGGTCCTGACACATAATTGTTGATGTTTTGGGGTAACACTCATTTGAGTAAATATTATGATGCAATATCATAAATTAAAGATATCTTGTATAGTAAGTGAGAAATGGACTGAAAGGCAAATTCTACCCAATGCCAATCAACCATGAAATGTAGGTCACGGTCAGCTAATTGTTAGGGCATTGGGTTGTACTTTTAATGGTGAAAATTATGATTGAATTTCATAAAGATATTATGGATAATTTGTGATAAATGGACCTTAACACAAAATTTAGCCAAAGCCACTCAACCATGAAATGTTGGTCATGAACATCTTATTGTTGATGCTTTAAGTAGCACTCATTTCAGTGAATATTATGATGCAATATCATA
The DNA here is from genome assembly GCA_002080025.1 of Modiolus philippinarum. Classification (NCBI taxonomy): domain Eukaryota; kingdom Metazoa; phylum Mollusca; class Bivalvia; order Mytilida; family Modiolidae; genus Modiolus; species Modiolus philippinarum. The sequence goes on from MJUU01071863.1 coordinate 89,513, forward strand.
AAGATAACTTGTATAGTAAGTGAGAAATGGACCTAAATGCAAAGTTAAACAAAAGTCACTCGACCATGAGATGTAGGTCATGGACACCTTATTGTTGATGCTTTGGGCAGCACTCATAAGGGTAAATATTATGATGCGATATCATAGAGATATCATGTATAGCTTGTGAGAAACAGAACAAATCGCAAATTTTAACCAATGCCAATCAACCATGAAATATAGGTCCTGACACCTAATTGTTGATGTTTTGGGGTAACATTCATTTGAGTGAATATTATGATGCAATATCATAAAGATATCTTGTATAGTAAGTGAGAAATGGACTGAACGGCAAATTCTACCTAATGCCAATCAACCATGAAATGTAGGTCACGGTCAGCTAATTGTTAGGGCATTGGGTTGTACTTATAATGGTGAATATTATGATTGAATATCATAAAGATATTATGAATAATTTGTGATAAATGGACCTTAACACAAAATTTAGCCAAAGCCACTCAACCATGAAATGTTGGTCATGAACATCTTATTGTTGATGCTTTAAGTAGCACTCATTTCAGTGAATATTATGATGCAATATCATAAAGATAACTTGTATAGTAAGTGAGAAATGGACCTAAATGCAAAGTTAAACAAAAGTCACTCGACCATGAGATGTAGGTCATAGAAATCTTATTGTTGATACTTTGGGCAGCACTCATAAGACTAAATATTATGATGCGATATCATAGAGATATCATGTATAGCTTGTGAGAAAAAGAACAAATCGCAAATTTTAACCAATGCCAATCAACCATGAAATGTAGGTCCTGACACCTAATTGTTGATGTTTTGGGGTAACACTCATTTGAGTGAATATTATGATGCAATATTATAAAGATATCTTGTATAGTAAGTGAGAAATGGACTGAAAGCCAAATTCTACCTAATGCCAATCAACCATGAAATGTAGGTCACGGTCAGCTAATTGTTAGGGCATTGGGTTGTACTTATAATGGTGAATATTATGATTAAATATCGTAAAGATATTTTTAATAATTTGTGATAAATGGGCCTTAACACAAAATTTAGCCAAAGTCACTCAACCATGAAATGATGGTCATGGCCATCTTATTGTTGATGCTTTGAGTAGCACTCATTTTAGTGAATATTATGATGCTATATCATAAAGATAACTTGTATAGTAAGTGAGAAATGGACCTAAATGCAAAGTAAAACCATAGTCACTCAACCATGAGATGTAGGTCATGGACATCTTATTGTTGATGCTTTGGGCAGCACTCATAAGGGTTAATATTATGATGCGATATCATAGAGATATCATGTATAGCTTGTGAGAAAAAGAAGAAATCGCAAAGGATGGGTTGCATAAGACCTCAAATCGGCCCACTGATTTGCTAAAATATAAATTTAGTAAAAGCAGAATCTTTTTGATACCTTTCAACAGTGGAACATTTGTAGTTTTTAACCATATGTGTATTTTTTCAAAACATTGCTTCATTTCACTGAAATTAGCTCATTTCTAATACCCCCTCGATGGCAATTAACATTAAGCCTATGGAAAAATAGTCAGCATGGGGTATATCAAAACTGCATTTTGACCCTGCCTTGCATTCGGAATCAAGCTAATAATTTTACAAGAGATTACTTATTAAATAAGAGCTAAACATGCAAAATGCCAAGCTGGTTCCGCGTGCAAGTCATATTCCCGACATAAAATGTGTTTTTGTGTTTTTGAAACAATATATACGAGCCATGGAATAATCAATAGCCCTACAGCATCATCTGTGCATTTGTAAAAAAGTATTCCGAAGAAATTTGCCCATCTGTTGCCTAATTTCTATGAATTTTTAAGCTTGTTTATTTCCAATGTTACCTTTATATATGATAGTTTCGATTTTATAACTGTCTTTTTTAGCAGAATTTGTCTTCTTAGAATAGGGTTTCCCTCTCGATATGTTACAGGAGCCCCTATAACTTTCAAATAGAGGTGACATTTGGACAGAAATGATGTGTTATATATATGAATTTAACAATCGCCTGCCTCAGCTAAAATATAACACATACATGCATCTTTAGTTTTTTATGCCTCATTGGTATAATTCATAGTAAAACCTCTGAATATTTAACAAAAATATTCTTAATTACACCAAATAAAGCGCAAATTATTCACATTCAACAATACATGATTCAGTGTTTGTATTCGAGGCAAAATTTTCGAAAATCAAAAAAAATACCTTAGAGGTAAAACTGATACTTATACCAATCAGGCGTTTAAAGTCGACAAAATAGTTTTATATAAGTCAACTAACGTGATATTTTGTTTAAAATATAGAAATATATCTAGAAGTATATGCAAAATATGTCGGAAAAGCACAAATTAATAGTAATATCCAGAAAATATCAGAAAATCTAATGGTATGGTACTCCGTTTAGCTCAAAAAATGAAGTTTTTGTGTATATTTTTCTCACAAAGGGTTATCTGTATTTAAAAAAAGAAATTGATTGACAAAAGAATTATATCATGGATAGAATAGTATCATTTGCATTTTATTTTGATATCAAAATGGGGTTCATTGTTGTTTTGGCAATGTGCCAATCTTTATTTTTTTCTTACTCTTTTTCTTCTTTTGACGTGAGTGCTAGTAAAATCACGTGATCACGTGACTTGCACATGCGCAATTTGATATTTTATTGTACAATCTTAAACTACATATATTGTAGGTTACATTGAAACATATTATATTAGAATTCCAGGTGGGCCGGAAAACGGCCTTATTGCAACCCATCCTTTAACCAATGCCAATCGTGCTCATTACTATACTAAATTTTACATAAATGATGTCTGGAAGGTCCTTCTAAAAATCGCTCATTTCCTTCTGATCCAACAAAAATCATATCATTTTCATTATCTCCACTGACACCAAGGACGAAAATTCATCTAATTTTTACAGGAATGGTGTATGGAAGGTCCTTTAGTAATTATGCACATTTATGCAGAATCCAATTAACTTCGGTATTTTGTTAGCTCACCTGGCTATGCCAGGGTGAGCTATTGCCATCACTTTGCGTCCGTCGTCCGTCCGTCGTTAGCTCACTTTAAAAAATCTTCTCCTCTGAAACCACTGGGTCAAATGGAACCAAACTTTAACTGAATCATCACTAGGGTATTAAGTTTTAGATTTTTTATTTTGTATGTCCTAGGTCAAACAACATGGCTGTGGTTACTTAAAATAGAACATAGGGGTAAATTACAGTTTTTGGCAAATAACTCAAAAACCGTTACAGATATCAAAAATTTGACGAAGTAAAAATGATCAGCATGAGAAGATCTACCCATGGTGAAATTTTGAAGAAAATCTTACGATCCGTCTAAGAGTTATTGCCCTTTTTCCGTAAAATTTTCAAAATTTTGACGTTTTTTATTTTTTATTAAAAAAACTTTAACAGATAGAGGTTAAGTTTAAATTGCAAAAAATGTTCAGCATGTTAAGATCTACCAACATGGATATTTTGAGGAAAATCCAAGTACCTACATATGAGTTTTGGTCCTTTATTGGTCAAAGTTTTCGTGATTTTTTACTTTTTGTCCTATATTTCAAAAACGCTTTGAGATAGAGGTCAAGTTTAAATTGCAAAAATGTTCAGCATGTTAGGACTTTATTTTATTGAACACATTCAAGTTTTCCGACCGCTTCCAAGATGGCAGCTGGCGGGGAACTTAGTTTACCATTTGACCTAATGGGAAAATTCACACAAAGAACTTCTTGAGAACCACTGAATGGATTTAAACCAAACTAGGCATGAAAAATGCTTATGAGGTGCTGACGAAGTGTTGTTACTTTGGTGCCGATCCATCATTCAACATGGCCGCCAGTGGGGATCTTAATTCTAACATTGGACCCTATGGGAAAATGAATACAAAGAACTTCTACTTTAGAACCACTGAGTGGATTTGAACCAGACTTGGCATGAATGATGTTTATGAGGTGCTGACCAAGTGTTATTACTTTGGTGCCAATCTGTCATCTCACATGACCGACAGCATTGGACCCTATGGGAAATGCACACAAAGATCTTCTAGAGGACTGCTGAATGGATTTAAATCAAACATGACATGAATGATGCCTGTCAGGTGCTGACCAAGTGTCACCAGCTGTGAACTTAATTAAACAAATAACTTAATACCGAAGTTACTGTGAATTTTGATTCTGCATATGCGCATTTCGACAACTTATGTCTCTTCAGTGCAGATAAAATCTAAATGTTTGGAAGACCATAAAGCCAAATATGTTTCAAAACTGATAGAGAACAAATTACCAATTACAAGAGATCTTCTTCTAGCGAACTGCTTAATAGATTTAATCCAAACTTTGCTTATGAGAAGCTGACCAAGTGTTGTAACTTCAGTTCTGATCCATCATCCAACATGGCTGCCAGCAATGAATTGGATCCTAAGGGGAAATGCATACAAAGATATCATGGAAAACCATTGAATGGATTCAATTTAAACATTGCATAAATGAAACTTGTGACATTTTGACCAAGCTTGTTACTTTGGTGCTGATCCGTCTTCCGACATGGTTAACATTGGACGCAGTGGGAAATGCATACAAAGATCTTCTCCTCTGAAACTGCTTGAATAATTTCAGTAGAATTTTGATATGATAGTCCTTATGTGACCCTCTTCAAAGTTTTATGTTAAATAGCTCCCAGCATGAAACGTAGATTAACTTGGGCCCCCTAAGTTTGGAAACTGCATTTAAAAATCTTCTCAGAAACTGCTTGAACAATTTTAATTAAATTTAATAAAAAGTTTCTGATTTTTATGTACATACACCACCAAAGATGGACCATCAATTGGGAATTATAGAGTTGCAGGACCCAGGTGAGCGATACAGGCTCTTGAGAGCCTCTTGTTTTATTATTATTATTATTATTTCAAAGCCCAAGCTAAAGAAAAGAAAAAAAAAAGAAACAAACTTGGCAGCCAGCGCCAAACTTAGTTTAACATGCAAACCTATGGGACAAATATCATTGAAATAAAACTTATACTTTAATTAGTTACAATCGTGTCAAAGAAGATGATTAAAATGGTTTATTCACGAAAGGGTCGAATGTTTTACTATGTTCAGCGCTAGCGGTCATATTTTTCATTGGAATGAAACGAATAAGTAAATGCTGAACTTACTGTGATTTCTGCATATGGCCATTTCGACAAAGTATGTCTATTCGGTGCAGATTATAAACAATCTTTGTAAAAGGACTTCCCATATATTATTCCTGTAAAGTTTGGTAGAATTTGCTTCATTGGTTCAAGGGAGAAGATGAANGGAGTTTAGCATAATGATTTCATGTATATACCGGAATACATAACCCGTGTCCATGCAATACTGATTTTAGAAATTTAGAATGTGTTTAGTTAAAATGCAAAGACCCTATCAAAAAATCAATGTTAATACCAAAGAAGGCCATACGTAATGACTTGACGACAATACCGTAATTATAACCCTTATGAATTAGACGATTTAAAGGTTTTATAAGTTTGTTAGGCGAGTGTAAGTATTTATATGCACGTTTATGCAGAATCCAATTAACTTCGGTATTTTGTTAGCTCACCAGGCTATGCCAGGGTGAGCTATTGCCATCACTTTGCGTCCGTCGTCCGTCCGTCGTTAGCTCACTTTAAAAAATCTTCTCCTCTGAAACCACTGGGTCAAATGGAACCAAACTTATTAAGTTTTAGATTTTTTATTTTGTATGTCCTAGGTCAAACAACATAGCTGTGGTTACTTAAAATAGAACATAGGGGTAAATTACAGTTTTTGGCAAATAACTCAAAAACCGTTACAGATATCAAAAATTTGACGGGGTAAAAATGATCAGCATGAGAAGATCTACCCATGGTGAAATTTTGAAGAAAAATCTTACGACCCGTCTAAGAGTTATTGCCCTTTTTCAGTAAAATTTTCAAAATTTTGACGTTTTTTTTTATTAAAAAAACTTTAACAGATAAAGGTTAAGTTTAAATTGCAAAAAATGTTCAGCATGTTAAGATCTACCAACATGGATATTTTGAAGAAAATCCAAGTACCTACATATGAGTTTTGGTCCTTTATTGGTCAAAGTTTTCGTGATTTTTTACTTTTTGTTCTATATTTCAAAAACGCTTTGAGATAGAGGTCAAGTTTAAATTGCAAAAATGTTCAGCATGTTAGGACTTTATTTTATTGAACACATTCAAGTTTTCCGACCGCTTCCAAGATGGCAGCTGGCGGGGAACTTAGTTTACCATTTGACCTAATGGAAAAATTCACACAAAGAACTTCTTGAGAACCACTGAATGGATGTAAACCAAACTAGGCATGAATGATGCTTATGAGGTGCTGACGAAGTGTTGTTACTTTGGTGCCGATCCATCATTCAACATGGCCGCCAGTGGGGATCTTAATTCTAACATTGGACCCTATGGGAAAATGAATACAAAGAACTTCTACTTTAGAACCACTGAGTGGATTTGAACCAGACTTGGCATGAATGATGTTTATGAGGTGCTGACCAAGTGTTATTACTTTGGTGCCAATCTGTCATCTCACATGACCGACAGCATTGGACCCTATGGGAAATGCACACAAAGATCTTCTAGAGAACTGCTGAATGGATTTAAATCAAACATGACATGAATGATGCCTGTCAGGTGCTGACCAAGTGTCACCAGCTGTGAACTTAATTAAACAAGAGATCTTCTTCTAGCGAACTGCTTAATAGATTTAATCCAAACTTTGCTCATGAGAAGCTGACCAAGTGTTGTAACTTCAGTTCTGATCCATCATCCAACATGGCTGCTAGCAATGAATTGGATCCTAAGGGGAAATGCATACAAAGATATCATGGAAAACCATTGAACGGATTCAATTTAAACATTGCATAAATGAAACTTGTGACATTTTGACCAAGCTTGTTACTTTGGTGCTGATCCGTCTTCCGACATGGTTAACATTGGACCCAGTGGGAAATGCATAAAAAGATCTTCTCCTCTGAAACTGCTTGAATAATTTCAGTAGAATTTTGATATGATAGTCCTTATGTGACCCTCTTCAAAGTTTTATGTTAAATAGCTCCAGCATGACACGTAGATTAACTTGGGCCCCCTAAGTTTGGAAACTGCATTTAAAAATCTTCTCAGAAACTGCTTGCACAATTTTAATTAGATTTAATAAAAAGTTTCTGATTTGTATGTACATACACCATGGACCATCAATTGGGAATTATAGTGCTGCAGGACCCAGGTGAGCGATACAGGCTCTTGAGAGCCTCTTGTTTTTTATTATTATTATTTCAAAGCCCAAGCCAAAGAAAAGAAAAAAAAAAAAACTTGGCAGCCAGCGCCAAACTTCGTTTAACATGCAAACCTATGGGACAAATATCATTCAAATAAAACTTATACTTTAATTAGTTACAATCGTGTCAAAGAAGATGATTAAAATGGTTTATTCACGAAAGGGTCTAATGTTTTACTATGTTCAGTGCTAGCGGTCATATTTTTCATTGGAATGAAACGAATAAGTAAATACTGAACTTACTGTGATTTCTGCATATGGCCATTTCGACAAAGTATGTCTATTCGGTGCAGATTATAAACAATCTTTGTAAAAGGACTTCCCATATATTACTCCTGTAAAGTTTGGTAGAATTTGCTTCATTGGTTCAAGGGAGAAGATGAAAATGTGATTTTCCTATAAGTCTCAAAGTTAAAAACTGTTCTGCTCTTGCAATGTTTTACAGAGGATCGGGATAAAATTTTGTAAAGCATCCCTGTAAAGCTTCGTTCAATTATATTTATTGGTTTGAGAGAAGGAGATAAAAAGTGAAAAGTTAACGGACGAAGGACGACTGAGGCGAAGTAATGACAATAGCTCACAATGACCCACTGGGTCAGGTAAGTTAAAACCAAGACCGCCAAATTTTCATCATCTGCTCTGACACAGTTGAAACAAATTCGATTAGACTGTTTTAAAATAACGCAGTGGTGTCCTTTTACAAAGATTATTCTTTTTAGACTGATCCTGCAAAACACATGACTGCAATTGCGGAATGTGGCCTACGTCTCGACCTTATTGGAAATTTTCTCCTCTGCAACTACTGAAGCAAATTCAATCAAAGTTTACAGGAATGGTTTTAAGGGGTACTTCTGTCGTTATTTTAGGTGGTATTTCATTTAATGCCCACCTTTGAAAATGGCCTTTGGATAAAAGATTTCAAATTTGTATGACGAAAGATCGCCAAAATGCTATGACTTACAGAAAAAAAACGAGAAAAACTTGAATCTCAACCATTTTTTGCTAAAATTGCAAGCATCCTAGCAACCCTAACATTTGTTTTCGACAGTCTATAATTCAGTGTGTATGAAGGCATCCAATTAAGCATTGATTTTTATTTTGAGAATTTTATAAATGTCAAAACTTGAAAAAAATGAAACTCCATATTTTGATGCTATAGCATCAACCGAAGCTATCTTACCCTCAAACAATTTGTATTCACGAATTGATTATTCAATCGTAGTTCTTAATGAGTGTGTTTTTTGTAATTTCACAGCAAGGTTGTATACGTGTGTTGCAAATCCTTAAAATCGACAAAAAGTGACTTATCTTAAAAATAAATCGAACACCCTGATCTACCGCAAACATGTACATCCATAAGAAAGTTTTAATCTTAATTTGTTATTAGGTTATTTACTTTAACCTTAAACATATAAATACATGTGTTTGAATTTTCAACTGTTGAACACCAGATTTCTGCCTAAAAACCATGGTAGCCATTACAATGGCATCCAAACATCTGGGTCAGTTTTGATGGTCATTTTAGTTTTCAAATCATAGACTTTTCTCAGCAGACAAAGATTCAAGAAAATCTTGGTTCATGAGTGCCAAAATATGGTTGGCGGATACATAGAACTGATATTAAAATATTCATTTAGTTTTATAGTGTTTTAACATGGCTGACCGGAACATATTTCAAGTGTAAACCGCTACCGCGTTTCATGTAGAATGTGCTTCAGTCAGCCATTTTACGTGCCAATGAAACTGCAAAAATGAAGTATTTGGTTATAAAATACAAATAACTTTGAGATTTTTTCACCCTTTGCATGGCAGATTCCTATTGTGTGCTAGCCATCATCGAAATAATTCCATTAGGACTTAAGGCGATATTTATGATCAAGATGTATTTGATGAATTATCAAAATAGAATATCGAAATTTGAAACATAAATTTAATCGATCAGAAACCTGATTGATTTTTTACCTAAAACTGTTTTAGATATTTGAAAGTAGTGAACCAAAAAAATTTTTTAACTCAAATACCAAAATATCCTTCAGTTTCATAACCCAAACTCTCATACAGTTATCATGGCACCCAAAAACCTGGGTCAGTTTTGAGTGTCATTTTTTTTCCGGTCATAGACTTATATTCACCAGTCTGGTGGTCAGTACTTTGGTGCTGACCCGAAAGCTGATTCTGTTTGAAACCTTGCAATATCTAAAATTTTGTAAATTTTATTGAAACTAAGGAGTATATCCCTCATGCAAAGCTCTGTCCTTGGCTGATTTTGGCTGTACATTAAGATCATATCGGTTACTTAGTATTTGTTTTCTATCAGTTTTTGAACATCTTTGTGGTAATGGTCGCCCAAAAGTTTAGATTTTATCTGCATTGAAGTGACATAAGTTGTCGAAATTGGCATATGCAGAAAATAAATTCACAATAACTTCGGTATCCAGTTATTCATTAGACAAAGATTCAAGAAAATCTGTGATCACGAGCGCCCAAACATCGTAACATTTTGACTGTAAATTTGTATGCTTTTTTTATTTTGCTTTTTGTGTTAAGGTTATAACAGTCAAAAACACTTGGCAATGACAGAAAAGTCCTTTTCATTTTTACTTGTGTCACCAACGGTGACTGCAGGCCTAGGAGCATCTCGACTTCGTCCGCCCGTCCGTCTGTCATGCTGTTGGGATACCAAGTTTGTGTGATCTGAAACTCAGACACCTTTAACCCGATACTTCTGAAACTTTGCACCGTTATTTGAAACACATTGAAAATGTGCATCTTGCCATTTGGTGAAGTTTGAATGAAAATTGTCGAATTTATCCATTGTTGAACTTAATCATTTTTTCATCACATTTAACACATACGGAACCGAGTTTGTGTAATCTGAAACTCTGACACCTTACAACTGATACTTTTGAATCTTTGCACCGTTGTTTTGGACACATTGAAGATGTGCACATTCCCTTTTGGTGAGATTTGAATAAAAATTGTCGAATTTATACATTATTGAACCTAGTCATTTTTTCATCAAATTTTAACATTACGGTACTGAGTTTGTGTAATATGAACGCATACACTGTATATATAGGAAAAAGAAGGGCAACAGGGAATGTGTCAAAGAGACAACGACCCAAAGGGTAGTATATATGTTTTCATTACAGTGCCTAGTTTGTATAATCTGAAACATTCACATCTCTGACTAAATACCTCTGAAAGTTTGCACTGTTGTTTGAACACATTAGACCAGTTTTGATTTAAAATGTCCAACTATCCATTATTGAACTTAGTACTTTATTTCATTATATTCATCATGATACTCAGTTTTTGTCCAGAGACATTGCAAAGCTTTGAATGCACATATCATGGGCAACTATTCTTTGAATTTTTGCATTGCTTTCAGATATTTTCACATATAGATTCAAAGTATGCGTTTACTTGAAACTCAGGTATGGTTTTCACAATTGCTGAAGTGATATAGACTATTTTCATTTTATGCTTTGTTCAATTTTGTACATTTAGTTTTGTTTTTTTCTTTTTTCTTTTGTCTATTATTCTTTTTGTGTCTATTACAGTAATACGGTTGAACTTTATATAATCTCAATTATAACTTGCACTTGAAGAATGTTTTGGTCATAAGGTAAATGAATACTTGTTTGTATTGGTAAATCTATACATGACATCCTGTTACATGTAAGTGGAAAAAACTTTCTCAGTTGAACTTGAGTGACAGTGACGCAGGTCAAGACATGTAATTGGTCTTGTTTATATACTGTAAATAAGATGATGTCAATAAAATAAACTCCATTTGAATTTTCACCAATTTGAAATCAGAACATAACTTCGATATAAATATACATAATGCAAGAAAATGGAGTAAATGCACATGAGACAAAGTCTAAAATACATGCTAAAAACCTAGCAATGGAACAACGCTTTTATTGTTTTTATTGTCATCTCGAAGTCACCATGAAGCTTTAACAATGAGCTCGGTACATACTTCATAGTAAGTTAAAGACGGTCCTTGGCACCGGTTTGAACGGAATTTATTGCTTGATGTCGAGCACCATAATTGCATTAAAATAACAACCTAACCATCATATGTTGTCAATGTATAGTTTGTAAAGTCAATTGCAAGTCAGGACCATTGTGGTCGACAATTTTTTTCCGATTGTTTCCACCTGTTTTGTCTTTTGCATCATGGATTCAAGGACTATTTACAATTTTGTTATTATCACTATTTGCTACTAAATTTATAGTAGGTTAAATTGGTTATGGTATACAGGTATACATGACGAAAAGAAAGATGAGATTTCTAGTGCCTGTTCTAACATGTGAAAACTGTCTGAACTCAAACACCTCAAAAGAAGAAGGAGAAACAAACTACACCTTTTTAACGTTATCAATATTAGAATAACAGAAACCCTCTCTCTCAAAAAGAAAAAAAGTTAGTAAATATTACTAAAAAATTACTGAATAAATTAATGAAAAACTATGTCACGCTATCACGAGTTATACTTCTCTTATATTCATTTCATATGACACGTCGATTAAAAAACAGATAATGCGTACACAGGTACGGATTTAACAAAATACGAGTTTATCGACTGCAAATAATTTGACAAAAGATAGTATTTTTTTTCGCACTGCAATGAATGTACTATAGACACCTTTGAGTACGAAAACGAGATCAATGCGTTGATTAAAAGTTAAAAATAACAATACCGAGGTCACTGTGCATTTAGTATTTACTTAAAGCATGCTTTCCAATGTTTCTGTACATTCTGGGCGTTTATTCTAACAGATGTATATGATCCTGTTTTTCCAGTTGTGCAGATCTTCAACATTCCATTGCAACCTTTTTTCATTTTTTAAATATGCAAAGAAATGCACGACCACAGTGAAATATTGCATAAAGGTTTAGTTCTCGTACTTTTCCATTAGACATCGTTATTGTCGGGACTGCCTTCAAAAAATTTTGTCTCATACGATCATTGAAATGTTCTATAAGAGAAGAAAAAAATATGGAAAATTTTGAAGAACGGTTCTTCTAACTGTGATTAAAGATTCATTTGGCACTGAACACTGGAGTGATCATTTCTATTTACCACCTTCCAAAAGCAACTGTTGTTAAGTTGCTACCGAACACTACCGCAATGAAAGGAAGGTAGGTGTAGTGCTAAAAAAATAAATAAATAAAAAAAAGATAAAAGGTTTAACCCGCATTTCTTTTGAAATGCTGTTCCAAGTCAGGACCATTGCGGATGACAATTTTCCTGAGGTTTCAACTTGCTGAGTCTTTTCGCTTAATTGGACTATGGCTCTTGACAATTCTATGCAGTAATTTTCTTCGATCTAAAAAAAAAAACTTGACCGACTTTCTATAGATTTGTCAAAACAGTGTTTAAGTATTGTCTTACTTTTTTTATATGTAATGAACAGCGCTTCAGGGAAAATATATCGCAAAAAAACTTATAGTAAAAAATTAATTGGTTGCTAGCGTGTATAGTAATACGACATTTAATCACAAATGATAACACAGGCTTGATGTTTTAGACTACATATTTGACAGGAGACACACTCCTACTTCGATTAACATGGCGTTTCTGATTTTTTAAAATATATCTTATTATTCAGTTACTTCAGTAAATGTTTCACTATACCAATGAACAATGATTTCGATTACTTATGTCAGTAAACTTAATTTTGACTCTTAACATCTCATCAGCTAAAATAAGATCACCGCTTCATTAATATTTGAATTAAAATAAAATAAATCAATTTAGGGGTTTGAATTAATATTAATTAATGCAGCAATACTTGCACTTTATAGTTTCTCCTGAATAGAACAAATCTGTGTTTAAGGTCAAAATATATTTTTACAAGGACTTTTAAAAATCTATAATTGGGAGCAAAGTCTCCATGCAGCATAAAAACAAGTCAATATTCTTTTCAGTGTTACATTAACGTCATACCAGTGTTAAATTTCTTTTAGATTATACAACTTAGATTACATCTCAGACTTGTTTTATATGATTAAATTGCACGCAAAGTCGCATATAACCCACTTTACCCATTCTAAATACCTATTCTTCACCCAGTCCTATCACATAGATATTAACAGTAACTTCGGTATTTTGTTAGTTATACCATAACTCTAACGTCTCTTCAGTTTGAATATCTCCTTCCATTACAATTTAATACCTTCTCAAACTCTAAACCCGTATTTTTGTGTCTCTTGTCCTGAACAGAACCCCAGCGTTGTTATATTAATCACCATTTACTTAGTGCTTCCAACATCTTATATGGTTTTGTAATATCTCCAGTTATGTTCCATTTTTCTCCCACCCGTTAACTTAAAGCTATTGTTTCTTTCTCTATAGACATACACTTCATTGTAATCATCTATATTTTTTCTCATCATTTTCATCCAAACGTCGTCTATACAATGTTGTCAAAACTCAATGACGTCTCGTGCTTAAATTGTCTATAGTGACGTTTTTGAAAAATACGATCCTGCTCATTTCATTTAGAATGTAATCTTTTGTGGCCCTTTACATTAGCTCCATTTCCTTTCTTTTTCATCTTAATTTTAACATCATCTGTCAAATTTTTCACAACGTCATTTTGTTGGTGATCAAATTCAAGATACATTTTTACCGGGTCGGACTATTTGTAAGCGTTGTCGCTAATTTAATGATTTCGTCGTAGGCTAATTCAATAATTTCGTCATCTGGTACTCCATCCTCAAAATCTTCTAGGTTCTTTCTTGATTTAAGTCTCCATTTTCTGGGATTGAGATGTAAAAACAAAGATGTCGGTTTCGCTGTATGAAGTGCGTGGGTTAAAGAAAACAACTTTCTTTTACCTTGAGCAGTCGCACAAGCGGCCATATCCATGTTAGTGAGTTCGGACTCTTCGAATACTAGTAAAGTCTTCAGTATACTTTCTGAATTTTCGCCACAAGTTATTCAAATTAACTTGGCAAGTGTATCAAACAATGGTAGCAGAATACCGAAGGAACAAATGAAGAAATCTAGAGTTTTCTTTAGGATTATTATGATATTACTAAACGATAGTTTGTGATGTATTGCCACTTGTTATTTTTGTTTAAGATTAATTTAGTTTATAATTAATTATTTGCTCATAAACAAAAAGGATAAGACACAAGTTTTTCCAACTTATGAAGTCTTCACCTTATATGATAACAATCTTAATTTTTATGTAAATAAAGAATTGATATTGTTATTATTTTTGACCATCAATCTGCTTTCTGGTGTACTTACAAAAAGTCTTTGATGTTGGGTTATATTGTACTGTTTCAAGTGCCATACTTCTTACAAGAATTAAATCTCTTTTCTGATGCTTTCGTTATTTAATTCGTTACAAACGTTCCCGAAAAAGCTAATTGTTTATCAGGATGTTGACACGGTGTCTGTTGACTGGATCCGGCAGAGGTTTGGCATGGTGTAAACCACGCTTGTTAGCGTAATTGGCCAGTAACACGGTGATGTACAATTCTCTGGTTGGTATTTGCATTTGATCAATCATTTATAGTGTCCACTACTACTGTTTTTTTTAAGAAGTGACATCTGTGTGTGATACATCCTGGTCTTTTTTGATAACGTTAAAACGCTGTGTAAAAGGCGTCTCGGAGTTCTACACGTTCAAAGGATGTAATCATTTTTGTTTGTTATGGAAAGTGTCGTGAACTGCGTTTTCCCGAAGCAATTTGTCAAACCCAATACACCATACATCTGCCGATGTAGATATTACTTGTTCGTCTAAATATCGTTTCTTCTCCATGCAGCGTTAATTGAAATTCATTCATGATCATGTCTTTGACTGCATGTGATGACAGTGCAGACATTGTAACAATGTAAGCAGTCGCACAAGGATACATATTTTCCGCTCTTGTTGTACCCATCCAATTAAAGGTCCGATTTGTTATTACATTTGTATCTTTCCTAATTTCTCATCTATTCGTGTTCCTCTACTGCTGTTGTCTGCAGTTATTTAATCCACTTCATAATTTTGTTAAAATGCCTTTCTAGTGTATCCTTTGATGAGGTCGATGGTATCCGTTTGGAAAATGTCTTCTTGAAGACAAAGTTACAAACTTATGCTTTCGTGATGCATTGATGGGGTGGATCGATCCTATCATGTCCGTCATGCCCAGAAACAGTTGTCTAAACGTTAGGCAGGCTTTCCTGAATAATTCTGCGTCTGAATAAAAGTGACAACAAAAGTCCGAATCGATCAAAGGAAGAGACCAGTAAGGAAAATCCGTATAACATTCGACTGAATTATCCGACACAGAACATTTTTGGCAAGCCGTCATATTCCCGACTTGGAACGGGCATTTTATAAATAAAAAGGGGGCACTACACTATTTCAATACACCAATGTTTGACAGACCTCGAAAATAGTACTATTCAGTTAAGCCATAGCTTTTTATTTATGCATTATTTTCATTTGATATTCGAATATTCTTTGTAGTTGCTCTTGTACCATTGAAAGAAGATGGCTCAGTCTTTGTTTCATTCTGATTGATAAAAATTTCAAACTAGATGGTTAAAAATGGGTGATTGGTTCTCTTTGTTGAAAAAAAAAAGATATGACTTACTATATATAAAGCTCATGGTGACTTCAAGATGAAGAACAACAATAAAAGCGTTGTTCCTTTGCTTGTTTTTTACCATGTATTTGTAGAGACTTTGTCTCATGTGCAATTGCTCCATATCCTTTTATTCACCATGCAAAGTATCCTTCCTAAGTACTGTCAATGAAAACATTTCATGTAATCCGTATATGCCAACAGGTAAAGAGTGAAGTTGGTTGAGTTTATCATCCGAATACAACAACCGGGTACTTTGGTATACTTAGTCATCTGGTTGGTTTCGTTTTTCATAATCATAGGTTTTACATCGTGTTATCATAAATACCCAAGTCTGGGTAACGAGCCGTAGTTATTGAAACTGTGTGCGATGATAGGAGTTCCTTCATTATTACAACCATGATAAAAAATGTTCCTTTGTCGTGTTGGGTCCAGTAAATACCATTTTGTTCTTTATGAGTATCCTTCATTGCATGGGAACTGTACACACTTGTCATTGTTGTCGGATGAGTATCCTTCATTGCATGGGAAGTACACACTTGTAATTGTTGTCGGAAGAGTATCCTTCTTTGAATGGGAACTGTACGCACTTGTCATTGTTGTCGGAAGAGTATCCTTCATTGCATGGGAACTGTACATACTTGTCATTGTTGTCGGAAGAGTATCCTTCACTGCATGGGAACTGTACACACTTGTCAGTGTTGTCGGAAGAGTATCCTTCATAACATGGGAACTGTACGCACTTGTCATTGTTGTCGGAAGAGTATCCTTCATTGCATGGGAACTGTACACACTTGTCAGTGTTGTCGGAAGAGTATCCTTCATTGCATGGGAACTGTACACACTTGTCAGTGTTGTCGGAGGAGTATCCTTCATTGCATGGGAACTATACACACTTGTCATTATCCTTCATTGCATGGGAACTGTACACACTTGTCATTGTTGTCGGAAGAGTATCCTTCATTGCATGGGAACTG
>MJUU01071863.1:118573-134702 GCA_002080025.1 Modiolus philippinarum
AACGCAGGCTGAAACTTGCAGGCGTTACAATTACATTTTGTACCACCACACCAGCTATTTATGTAAGTTTTGAACTGGTTAAATGAAGTTATTGTTCTGGCCTCATTTGAAAGTGAATTCCAAACCTGTGCAGCCTCATATCTGAAGGATTTTTTGCCGTAGGCTGTAGTTTTTGGTCGGGGTACCTCAGCGATGTTGACATATCTAAAATTATAGTTGTTATTTTTAATTACAATCAAATCTTGTAAAAACATCGGACATTTCTTGTTTATAATTTTGAATGTCTCCAAGGCAATGGTGCGCATTCTACGGGTTTTTAAAGATGGAATGCCAGAAAGATTCAAAAGATAATCATACGAGTTAGTGTAATCATCGTAAATAAAACGAAGCGCACGTTCCTGAATTTTTTCGATTTTTAAGGTATTTTGTTCACTACAAAAATGCCAAGTCAGAGGGCAGTAACTAAAATTTGACATTATAAAAGAATAATATATAGTTAATTTACCAGTCTGTTTAAATGTTTTCCGATTCTTTTCAGTACATTTAATTGCCTTGCAGCCTTCTTACAAATACTTGATATATGCGAATTAAAATTTAATTTGAAATCAATAGTGACACCCAATAATTTAACTTCTTCGTCACATGAAATTTTAATATCATTCAAATCAAAATGTATGTTCTTATCAAAAGTACGCTTGCCAACTGAAATCGCTTGGAATTTTTCAGGGTTGGCTTGCATCTTATTGTCTGAGAACAATTTAATTAAAGATTTACTGTCTTCTTCAAGAGAAGAAATTACGTTATCTAGACATTTACCCGATTTTGAAAGAGTATTGTCATCTGCATAATTATATAAAGAGCATTTTTCACAAAGAAAAATAAATCGTTAATAAAAATATTAAAGAGAACAGGTCCCAATATTGAACCTTTGGGTACCCCTTTGAATATATCCAACATACTGCTAATATTTTGACCAATTTTTACACATTGTTTCCGGTTTTGCAAGTAGCTTCCAAGTAAATCTGTTGCAGATTGAGATAAACCATAATACTTCAATTTAAGTAATAGTAGATCATGAGGAAGGCAATCAAAGGCCTTCGGCAGGTCCATTAAAATAGCAGCCAGATATTCAGTGTTGTCCAGTGATTTTTCCAATCTTCAGTAGTTAATATCCCAAAAAAGCTGCGGTTTTTAAAAACACATTTTTGAAAACCGCAGCTTTTTGGGGATATTAACTACTACTGGTGCATAATCAAAAAAATTTGCGGTTTACGATTTTTTTCTACAACGCTTGTAACTCTGATTAAACAGTCTAGATTTTACTCACATTTTTTTTTCTACGTCGCTTGCGTAAACATCTTAAAAGTAAACAAAAAAACTTATAAGTTTTACTCTTTCTCCAACGTTCAAGACTCTGCTCTAAGTTGTTTAAGACACGCCTTGTAAACTCTGTCATTTTTATATAAGAAAGAGTATAATAATGCAGTAATAAAAAATGTTTAGAGGAACACAGTTCTGCGATCGATATGAGTATTGTAACTTTTTACTAGACACTCCCATAAGAACTCCACAAAATGGACAAGCACAAGTCAAAACGGATTATAAATTTAGCATAAACGATAGGGCTTCGTTTTATGACTGGTAAAATGGGTATTTTTTGATCAAATTCAAAGTAGATAAACTAGCTGACGGAACAGCACCGGATAATGACACAGTATCTGTTATTTCAGATGTAACCAATTTTCTCAGTCAAATGACAGTTAGGCAAAATGGAAAAATAGTGTACGACTGCAACAATTTATCTCTAGCAAATCATGTCAAAGCATTACTTACGCTTTCAGACGGATATGTGAATAGTCTAGGAAAAAACAGCTTTATTTACCTGGATAACATAGCAACCACTGCTGATAATACAGGATTTGCTGCGAGAACAGCGTTAACCAATGCAAGGAGAGAAGTAACAGCAGATATACCGTTGAATAGATTTTCGTTTTTTCATTCACTAGAATAAAATCTTTTACCCCCAGCACAAATGGGAATAACCGTAGAAATAAACAACGACAATTATTTATTATACAAGGCCGATGGTGCTGATGACGGTAGAGTTGTAATAACATACTTTGAACTTTGGATCCCCAGGCTAAAACTGAATTCTGTTGGTTTAACAAATGTACTTCAGAATTACATGAAACCAAGACGGTGGACAGATCTAAGAGAATCTATTAACACTAGTACCTCGGGTCAATCTGTTGAAGGGTCGTACCGCATTACAACAGGGATAAAACACCCGAAACACGTAATTGTATTTTTACAAAGGAGTGACAAGCACAATAATCAAGAACAAAATCCTCTGTTACTCGACACTTTCAAAGTAAATGCAGCAAACACAGATTGTACTCTCCTGACAGCTAGATTATTTAGAGGTTGGCGCCGGCACGTTTTACCCGGAAACGGGATATAGCTCGAATCAAATCAGTAGAATCTTCAGAGATGCGTGTAATTTTAAGCCTAATGCAAGCAACGACTATGACACCGGGAACATGCTTACCCTTAGCAACTTCGGCTCCTTGTATGGATTAATCTATTTTGATTTGACTTACGCAGACGAATCGGTGAGTATGGAGAACACATCCCTGACTATGCATTACAGATTAAATCAGTCTCCAGCTGCTGCCTACCGGATCTTTGCCCTTGTACTGAACGAAGAAGATATATTTTCGACACAATTTGGAAATGATATAGTAATTATCTAAGGTATTAAAAAATGAGTAAATACGTTAACTATAGTCTTGGTTTATCCGAAGGTCAGAGAAAGAATTTAGCTAAAGCATACAAAAACATATCTTCTCTAACATTAAGACTAACAAACAACCAATTAACAGGGGACTTTCCTATGGCGCTAACACAAACACAAATGAAAAAAATACAGAAAGCAAAGGCCTCTGGTACTGGGGTTCACATAAGAATTTCAAAGACACAAATGACAAATCAATCACAAAACGGAGGTTTTCTTGGAGCACTTGCTAAACTTCCACTTCTGGTCATAAAGACAGTGGCATCCAAACTATTACCTGCCCTTGGCATCGGAGCGGCCTCCGCTCCAGCTGAAACCGGGGTGAAAAAGGTGTTTGGTAGCGGTTTAACAGCAGACGTACCACTCAACAAAATCACCACCCTCATACAAAAACCCTACGTTGACCACCTAACAAAAACACATCAAGAGGAATTGCAGTCAGCACTCAAAAAGAAATCGGGAACTGGTCTTAGAATTACAAAAAGACAACAGACCGGTGGATTCCTTGGTATGTTAGCCAGTTTGGCAGTGCCATTGCTGGCCAGCCAAATGGGGAAAGGACTACAAGTTGAACGCCCATCTGGTAGAGGACTACAAGTAGACAGCGTACCCAGACCCTACGTCATGCAAAAAAAAAGTGCCTACGGCAGACGCTTGAACCGCTGACTAACTTTGATATTTTAGACTGGGTTGATAAACTACGTATTACCTCTTTCAGGGGGGTTTATAGTAGGGACAATCTACCACCAAGACCAACCAAGAATGAGTGCGGCGTCCTTAATTTGGACGCTACAAGTGGTGCCGGTACTCATTGGGTGTGTTGGGATTTTCGTAATAAGAGGAATATTTACTTTGATAGTTATGGTTTTTCACCACCACAAGAATTTATTGACTATATAAAGGGTAAATACAGACGTAACACAATCCAGTACCAACACAAACTAAGTGTTCTATGTGGCTACTTCTATCTATTCTTTCTACGAGAAGCACAAGAGAAAGACATCTACGATATAATGTACAGAGACCTTATTGCCCGCGGCAGTCCGACGGATACAATAAAAAATGAAATACTATTAAAAGAGTACTTCAAAAAATGAGATACTGCGTAAAAGAAAAAAAAGTCACGGAGTTTCTTTCTACAAGGGTCGTACAATCATCCAACGATAAGTTCATAGAATACAGCACGTGTGCCAGCTGCAAAATCACGAAAACCAAGTTTGTGCGTTGCACCACCGGAACCGCAGGATCCGCAGGAACTGCAGGCGGTAAACTTGACATACACAAGGCCATCAAACCTATTGTACCAAAGGGCGGAATTACTCTCTTAGGAACGAATTACTGTGGGCCGTACAACACAATGGACTTACCCACCAAGAACAAATTAGATAGGGTTTGTAGGAGTCATGATCTTTGTTATGATGCGCAGATCGACAAACGGAAATGCGACAAGAAGATGATGTCTGACCTAAAACAAGTAAAACCATCATCAGTCGGTGAAGCTGTAAACAAAAAGATAGTTCAGGGTGTAATAGGAGCAAAAAGCAAACTGGGACTCGGTGTAAAAAAAGGAGAAAATAAAGTAGACAGACAAACTAGCAGAAGAACTACATAAGCAAGCAAAAAGAAAGTTCCCGCTCAGACAAGTAAGAGTATCACATGTCGATGACACCTGGAGTGCAAATCTCGTAGACATGCAAGCTTATTTCAGAGATAACAAGGGGTATAAATACTTACTAAATGTGATTGACGTATTCAGCAAATACGCTTGGAGCATTCCACTAAAATCAAAGACAGGACAAGAAGTGACTATTGAATTCGAGAGCATACTAAAAGAGGGAAGAACTCCAGAATTACTATGGGTCGATCAGGGATAAGAGTTTTAAAACCAGAAGTTTAAGAAACTCCTAGAAAACTACAAAATAAGAATGTACCACACTTTCAATCAGGGAAAGGCTGTAGTAATAGAGCGCTTCAATCGCACACTCAAAGGTAAGATGTTTCGCTACTTTTCCGCCAATAACACCTACAATTATATNCGTTTCCCAGTTAACAAATTAGCGGTTACTGGCTTCCTGTTTTGTTTATCAATTACGTTAAAGTGTTGATTTACAGTTAAGAAGTTTGGACAAGAACCATCTCAATTCAGTTTTTATATCATATTATTAATTAAACTTTAAAAGTTTTAGTTATGTTTGCTGAAAAAAGACATGTTTATTTTGCAATCAATACATTTGTAACGAATGGAGTACGGTTATGTCAGATGGTTACCTAATTACAAAATATCGACACATTACTATGAATTGTTTATTACAGGTGACACTTTAATTACAGGTACAGTTCTAAATTTTGGTGTTTTGACATCAATACTGAAGGTACTGAAGCCATGAATTTTTATTTGATAAATTTTAATTATTTTTTTTCTTGGAACAAGGTGCAATCCACGAATTTACGTACACCACGAAACGTCTTTTTTTCTCTACCCACGAAAATTGGTACCCACGAAATTAAATGAATTCACAGTAGTCTCTATTTATCGTTCCACCAAACGAATACTTCTCGAGTCTTTAGTAATTCCAGTAACTCTTCGCGCACCCACACTCTAAAGTTTATTCCGCTAAGAGGATCGTACTGAATCACTATTCATCCTTTTTAACTCATTTTTATCATATAAATTACACTAAAACTTAATTTCGACTTCGATTACATTTAGTGAGGTCATTGGAGAAACTAGCCAAACGGTTCCGGTTGGGGCTATAACTCCAAAGAATATTTCGTCGTTCTTTTCAAACGTCTGACTCATTTTTATCTCAAATTGATTATAACCACCGATGGATTTCCTGGTCTCTAGAATTTCGGTGCTAGTTATTGGTGTCATCCCTTTTTTGTAACATGAGATGTACGGAGGAGTATCTTGTCTTATACCCCTGATGCACAAACAGATAGTAAATGTGGGTGTACACTTATCCTTGAATTTTATCCACTGCTGAAACCCATTCCCGGGTGAGTGTAAGATCTTTCCGTTTATAACAAATGTTTTATCAATAGTCAAGTTGTTGTCTGCCACAGGCACTGGAAGCCCGATCGGTATAGGAGTTACACGAGGAGCAATAGGGTACGTAGACATACCGAATAGACCGCCCAGAGAGTAACTAAAAGTGTATGGTGTTGTGTAAACCGGAGGACTTAGATATACATGTTGGTATTGTTCCTCCGGGGTTAGACTAAATTTTCTTACCCGATAACCTGTTTTTTCTCTTATACTAATCCTCACATATTCAGTTATATAACCCAGGTGCAATTTGACTTCTTGAGCCCCATTAGAAAGACCAACGGAATACTCTCTTTTCCATTCTATTATTGGAGGGTGAGGAAGTTCACTTCCAAAATCATTCCAAGTATGACACTATGAAACACGCTTTACCATTTAGTTCATTGTCGATATTGGCGATTATCTTTTTTTTATATAGACCTATAACGTCACGCTCTCTAATTACTCTGCATTCAGTAGTTTCGTTGTTAGTATAATCCTGGATAATACCGGTCATCCCTTCTCCTGAGAAATCTAGTTCAGAACCGTAATCACGGATAGAATATTGAATATCTTTCCCAATGCTCTGTAGGAATCGGAACAACGAATGAGTGTTTTTCCCTAATTCGACCACTGCAATCCTACTCTTCCCGCTTAATTTCATAACTAACCCCGTAAATACCATGGTTAAAAAGAAGTGAACAAGTAGCGCTATTTCTTATTTTCTCGATATGAAAAAGTGTTATCTCGTCCTTATTACCTGTACTTACTCTTGTGAAAGATATTTCCTTTGATGCGCCCAATTGATCTATTTTCAACATGATCTTAATTTGGTTAGTAGATACGCGCTCTTCTGGCGACTCAAATATTAGATGCGCACTTAACAAATAAAGAGTTTCACCGGCACTGCCGTCAGTCGGGTTTAGGGCTAGTTTCCAGTTGTCGAGATCCTCCTCTATATCACCGTTGTTATAGGAATCGTCCGATAATCACTTGACTTTTACATTCGTAGTCAATTTATAATATCCTGGTTTCACTCTTGCAAGAAATGATGCAGCATTCTTTTTCTCGTACTTCTTTTCTCCTGTTTTATTGAAAAATCTCCTTAATTCTCTCTTGTTATCCTGAATTTTAGTATCTATTTCACTTTTTGTATAACCCTCATAATCGGCTAGCTTGGCGTCTACCTCAGTCTTAGTATAAACAGGGTCT
This sequence comes from Modiolus philippinarum, assembly GCA_002080025.1. Taxonomy (NCBI): domain Eukaryota; kingdom Metazoa; phylum Mollusca; class Bivalvia; order Mytilida; family Modiolidae; genus Modiolus; species Modiolus philippinarum. The sequence goes on from MJUU01071863.1 coordinate 125,608, forward strand.
AGCTTGGCGTCTACCTCAGTCTTAGTATAAACAGTACTTATTTTTTTCTCAAGTTGTGATAGGTTAATTGTTCTTAGATACTGTCTGCGCAAGTCTTTTCTTAATTCTCGTTCACTTGCAGCAACAAAAGCCTTACTAGCCAAGACGTTTTCGAATTTAATTAACTCCATTGTAAAGTTCCGTTTTTGTGTGTCTATTTTCTGTTGCGGCGATTTCTTGTTTACCGCACAGGTTGGGTCATCCAAGTCGGTCTCGAGTCCCCTAATATACTTCTTATTTATGTCCAGGTCTTTACGCGCTACCGCAGGAAAGAAAGTATCGCTTATTTGTTTTATTGTTGCTACGTGGTCGTTGCCGCAACCGGGGGAAAGACCTGTGATTTTATATCCACCTATATCTAAGTCTTGTCCTTTACGGAAACACTCTCTACTCAATCTATCTAACTGAGTCTTGCTCGCGTACTTACTAAGCACTACATCAAAATTAGTCTCCTTTGTCCTACCGGACCTCTTGACACCGTCTGAGATATTTCATTAAATATACCCATTTTTATTACTTATCTTTTATAAAAGGAAGAAAAATATGTTGGACGAACTAAAGGATCTAGCTCAAAAGAAGTCAAAAGCAGAGAAAGCGGTACAGGACTTCAAAATGAAGAAGGAAGAAGAAAAAATAAGAAAAAGTGTACGGTCGGATAAACTCGAGGAATTCTTTGAACCAGTAACGAAAGCAATAATAACAACACCCGTAGTGCCTACGGTAGTCCAGGCACCTGCGGCAGTTGGTCAACTAGTGCCCGTGCCTAATATTATGGATACTGCGGTGCCACTCGCGATAGAGGAACCGGAGGAACCGCAGATAGTCGAAATGGAACCAGGTGGCGTGAATATCAGTAAGTATGATGCCGAGGAACAACTAGAAAATAAAAATTACCTGGATTACGAAGCCAAGATCAGTAAGGCAAAGGGTATGAATGTGACGCTGGGAAAACTGAAATCCGGGGCGCAATTTCCACAAGATATCCAATATCTTATGAACAAAAATAGAAAGTATTACCAGGGATTGAAGGGGAAAAGTGGTAGCGGTTTAGCGTCTAAGGGGTCGTACAAAGTAGATATTACCGGCTCCTTTTCTGACCTACTGCTGGATTTGGAACAGCTTCTCGAATATAATAGGTTGTACGGACTAGATAATAAAGGACAACGAGTAGTAGACGAAAGGGTGGACGACGACTTCGTCGACCTAGTGACAAAGAGCTACAATCCCAAAAAAGCGTATTCTGATTCTGCAAAGCGGACATTTAGAAAACTAGTCAGTCTTTCATCACACCCTCTGGTAAAGACAAGTGGCAAATACAAGAATATTTTGTGTAACAGCTGTGACCCAACAAAGCTAGTAGATCGGTTAGAGCTTTTGATTGCTGGTATCGAGTCTGGTAATACCAGTGACGAACTAGTAAACGATGGTATATCCATTCTAGACACTCTTCTGGAACACGGTGATATAACGGAAGAACAGCATGAAGGGATTTATAGAAAATATTTCGAGTAATAAAAATGGAACAAAAGATAACACTTTTTAGTTATGCAGGTAAAGGAACCCCTTCTGATTTTGTGACCCAGTTCGAAGAACCCTTGGTACTAGATAAGAATAAGCAGTATGTTTTTGGTTTGTCCCAGATAAATAGTATGACTTACAGTTGGTATAATGTTTCTGAGTTCTATGGTAACAAGATAATAAAGTATAGTCTTGATTCTAAGAGTGTCTTTGACCCAGGGAAAATATTCAAGGAATTGACATTTGCTGATGGTAACTACAGCTACGGGGACATGTCCACTTATATAGCAGAATTTTTATCAATAAACGATAAAGTCGAAGACAGTCCAATTAGGCTGGACTTTAATCTGACGAGCTTTAAGGTGTTAATTACACTAAAGGGAGATGCGGTACTAGACTTGAGAGATGGGAACTTTGCCGAGTTAATCGGGTTCGACAAGAAAATAGTAAAGGAGACGGAATACGGTAGTAAATTGCCTAACATCACTAAGGGGATAGATAGTATTTATGTTCATTGTGATTTGATCACTAGTTCCGTTGTAGACGGTAAGTCGGGTGACGTAATCTACGTCTTTAGTACTGCAAATCTAACTCGTAGTTACCCGTTCGAGAGAACACCATATCATATAGGATATTCGAGAGTAAACAAAACAAGGATTGACTCGATTCGTGTTTGGGTGACCGACGCAGACGGCAGAAATATAGACCTGAATGGTGTTGACACCAGTTTTACTTTTATTCTGAGAGAAATATAAACGGTAAGAAAAATATGAGAAAAGTATATGGTAAGGAGTTAGGAATATATGTTTTTGTTGACCCGGTAACGAGAGAACAAATAGGTGGTGGATTATTCGACAGTATATTTAGTGCCGCTGCAAAGCAACTGGCAAAAGAGACGATAAAGAAATCTGCTGTTGCAGTGTAAGATACTGGGAGTAAAAAACTTGGTGAAAAGGTGGGAGAGTATGTTGCAAAACCAAGTGCCTACGGCAGTGAACATGTGCCTTCGGCAGTGCCTTCGACAAAACCAAGTGAATATGTACCTTCGACAAAACCAGGTGCATTGATTAAAGAAATAAAAAAAATATTCCAACGACAGCGCCGCATAAAAAATTGGTCAACTGTTAGGTAAGGGTATAAAAACAAGAATTAATCGCCTATTGTAGATAAAAATCATACTATAAAAATGGGAAGAAGAAAACTATATGAAACAGATGCTGAAAAAAAAACAAGCCCACAATGAACATCAAAAAAATATTACGCTTCCCACAAATTTTATTGTGAGGTGTGTAATAAACTCCTTTGTATTTCTGCCAAAAAATATCATATTAACTCTGCGGCTCATCGTGAGAGAGTTGTAGAATAAAAAGTTACCTAATAAAAAATCATTTTATTTAAAGAATAAAAAGTCATTTAAAAGTGAATGATTTATAGAATAAAAAGTCATTCAAAATGAATTACAACGAAAAAAACGGAATTAGAACGTATACTATAGTCGTCCTCAAGAAGAATTAACCAGCGATGAGGTAGAGGTGATATCAGAGTTAATAAAAGAAAGACTTGGATCACGCTGTTTCAGACGGGTTTACTGATAGCGCTGATGTACTAGTAAAATTTGTCTATACTGGTAGTACACCAAGTTACAAATATAATACCACCAAGAGTATGAACTCGTTTCTTATAAGAGAGTTTACTGACTTTGTATCGCTTTATCAACAATACGTAGACCTTTCTTTACCTCCGAATGAAGATTATGTACACGAAATCATAGAAATTAGAACAAAAGTGGTAAAACCACCCAGTGGTGGATGTTGGGACCATAATTATTCGGAAACAATAACAGATGGGGTTAAAAGGAAACGCCTATTATCAACTAATAATAACTGTTTCTTTCGATGTTTAAAACAACTCAAACCAGATTTTAATCCTACAATCACTGTCTGTGATGAGATACGAAGAGTATATGGGTTAGCTCCTCAAACACCCGTGCCGGTGCCAGTAGCGTGGGACATAATAAAAAGGTACCAGATACCTGTCGGTTTATTCTGTGAAGAGACAAAAGAGCATTACGGTAAAGAGTATCTCACTACTATAAAACTAGCTAAGGGACATTACAGTCTTATTATCGAACAAGAAAAGAAGAAGTGTTCGTCTTGTTGTTCTATTTATTTCGGCGAAAAAGTGTAACGATAACGTATCTGGTTATTATCAAGCAGTAATAAAGAAAAAGGGTAAGTATTTAATCCGAAGGACAACAAAGAGTAAAGAGTTAAACCCCAACATAATTCACTATGATATAGAGACTTACACAAAAATTGTCGACGGACACAAGGTTCATACCCCTTATATCCTAGGATTTGTGGAAAAGGATGGAGATTTTTGTTACTACGCTGGTGATGATTGCGTCGACAATTTTGTACGATATTTGTTGAGCAAAACTGCCGTAGGCACTGATGATTTTATTGTTAACGCTTATAACGGGAGTAACTTCTTCTTGGTTAATGTATGAATAAACTGGGGTTAGCTCCGGAAAAATTTATCATGAATAACGGAAGCATAATCGGGTTACAAAAAGATAGAATACGATGTTTCGATCTGATGAAACACATAGGTAGTTCTTTGAGTCAAGCATTGTCTGATTTTGGTTGCAAAGTACAAAAAGGAGAATTTGATCACAGTCAATCGAAACGCCGGGAAGATATGTCTGATAGTATGAGAAATGAGTGTCTTGTTTATCTACAGTCTGACGTACTTGGTCTACGAGAGTTGTTCAACAAGTTAAACAACCAGTGTTACAAAGATTTTGGTAGGGATATTACCAACTTCATCTCGACTAGTTCTCTAGGATTCGACATCTGGAAAGATTATATACCTAAAGGAGTTATGGTTGACTTGTCTGATTCAACAGAGGTAGAAACAAATATCAGAAAGAGTATTTACGGTGGACGGTGCTATAAGAGCAAGACCGAGTTTGAATCTGATCAGTTCGGAAAAACTATGATGATGTAACTGATTTCTTGTTAAATGTGGACGTCGTGTCCCTTTATCCAACCAGTATGTTACACAAATATCCGGTGGGACAAAGAAAATATACCACCTCAGAGATGAAGGGTAAAATGGGGATATATAAAGTCAAGTACGTTTCGAATAAGAAACTGCTTCATCCAGTAATAGCAAGAAAGGACGAAAAAGGAGCAACTAAATGGGACTTAGAAGACTCGAAGGGTTGGTATACTTCAGTTGATATAGAACAAATGATTAAATATGGTTATGATGTTAATATTATCGAGGGATATTACTGGGAAGAAACTAGTAAGGTGTTTTATGATTAAATACAGAAATTCTTTCAGCTCAAGAAAACTAGTCAAAAAGGAAGTGTTCAGTATACAACAATGAATACTGGAAGTTTCATCATAAGTATGTGGTTACGGGCCTGGAACTAATTTCATCTACTTGGTATGTATCTGGTTACTTAAGATCCGAGATTGACTCGGTCGATAAAATCAGTAAGCCATCACATAATGGTGCTTTTGTTCTGGCTTATAGCCACAAGATCATGTATGATCATATGACGAGGTTAAACCCAGAAAATAAAGTAGAGTCGGACTTTTATTATACTGACACTGATAGTTTACACGTGCCCGGTGAGCAAGCAAAACTAATACCTAATTATAATGGTAATAATTTAGGTGATTTAGCTAATGATTATAAAAAAGACGCTAAGAAGATGTTGAAGGGTGAAGAAGTAAAGAACACAAGAGAATTCTCCATGAAGAAGGTACATCTAAAGAGGACTTCCAAAGAACAGGGTATTGATCATTTTAGTATTCTTCACCTCACAAATTTTGAGAGACGTGCAAATAAAAACGAATACAAGGGAAGAAATTTCTTGGATAAGAATAAATCTTTACCTATAGGAAGCTGCCGTCTACCACAGTCCATATAAATCCATGACGTTAGAGGTTTATGTGCTATGTCTATCATATGGTAGACAGTCCACATAAATCCATGACGTTAGAGGTTTATGTGCTATGTCTATCATATGGTAGACAGTCCACATAAATCCATGACGTATATACAATGTCTAATAAATCCATAACGTATACGGTAAATTTGTCATACAACAATTGACAAAGCAGAAAAATAATAAATCTTTATTATATCCCTGAAAGAACACGCACAAATTCCTCCACAAGTTAACTCCGAGAAAAGTTTAGTCCAGCANGCTATGTCTATCATATGGTAGACAGTCCACATAAATCCATGACGTATGAGGTTTATGTGCTATGTCTATCATATGGTAGACAGTCCACATAAATCCATGACGTATATACAATGTCTAATAAATCCAAAACGTATACGGTAAATTTGTCATACAACAATTGACAAAGCAGAAAAATAATAAATCTTTATTATATCCCTGAAAGAACACGCACAAATTCCTCCACAAGTTAACTCCGAGAAAAGTTTAGTCGAGCATGGTCTGAATAACCTGCGCACATATCCTTCCTTGGTGTGACTAGTCTAGAATATTCTTCCCGGTTGCTGTTTTTATATCCTGATTTATAATATAACTGTTCGTATTGTAACTATCCATTATTATTATTTTTTCCTCTGGTAATTTCGGCTTGTTCACCAAGTGCTGTTCAAACCTAAAATAACATACCAAATGGAAATTTATTGATAACTTGGCAACAGGTTGACATCGTATTGATTTTGTTGCATTGCGAAATTTCACTGCGGCGTATCGATTACCTATTAGGGGTACAAAAAGGAGATTAAATATATTTTAACAAGTTAAGAAAACGTAATTTTGTATATGAAATATTTTTTTTGTTATTAAAAGTAATTTGTAAAACAGATTTTAATAAGTTAAGAAAACGTATTTTGTCATTAAAGTAATTTGTAAAATAGATTTTAATAAGTTAAGAAAACGTGTTTTAGCCTGTTTAAGGCACGAATTATAAACAAAAAAAATAGTTCAGAGTGTAATAGGAGTAAAAAACAAACTAGGACTCGGTGCACAAATAAACAAAAACTTCTAGTAATTCCCTGCACACCCACACTCTAGGAGGACGTACGATTCTTTCTTTTACTTTAGTTAAATACTTTTGAGTTCTTTGTATTTCTAGTAAGTCTGCCAGTTCTTCTTCGGACACCCGCGCTCTAACGAATATACCGCTAAGAGGATAATACAAATGTACGATCTTCTCTTCCTCTTGAATATCAAGTATTTTGTAAACTCCGCTTGGCAGCCTCGTTGATTTATAAATATTCATCTTTCTTACATTGTGTAAATCATACATTGCAAGTATTTCGTAAGTTTTGTTTTGTTCACTATTCATCTTTTTTTACTGATTTTTATTATATAAATCACACTATAAATGTTAGGTTTTACTCACTACAACGGTTGAGACTTTATTTTAAACACTCCTACCTAAAACAACATTATGGTTTTCATTCATCTTATAAATAATTAGATTATAAAAATGACAACGATTCCTAGATATTTTTCGGAAAAAGTCTGATACAAATAATTTCTCAAAACAATACAAGGAGTAAAAAACATGCCAAGTGATTTTTTCCGTATGTTGATCGTGGGACCAAGTGGATCTGGAAAAACAAATTTGCTAATGCACCTTTTATTTAAACCCTTATTGTATTACGACAAAATTATTCTTTACGCAAAAAATTTGGAGCAGCATTATTACAAGGAACTAATTTGAAGATTCGAGGAAATAGCGGAAAAACTAGGAGTGTCTCTGGAAGACTTGGTGCAAGTATCTAATGATAAAGTTGAAGACATCGACGAACTGCCGCAGACACTATCAGATTCTGACGGCAGTGCCGGTGACAAACAAAAAATTGTAATTTTTGACGATTATATTTGTTCACAACAAGATCAATCTTCTATTGTAAAATACTTTATAGGCGGAAGGCACAAGAAAATGAGCGTAATTTATTTGAGTCAGTCCTATTTTCGGATACCCAAAGACTGTCGTCTGAATTGTGATTTTTACGTAGTGTATAATTTTCCGAGTAAAAAGGAGAGAGAACTTATATCTTCAGAACTTCAGGTCTCAAAAGATACGCTTGTTTTAACTACTAAAAATAAATATTCTTTTCTGTATCTTAACTTACCAGACAAGAAAATATTTCATTGTTTTGACCGGGAAATACAAAATACGTTATTGAGCGTTGGAGAATGAGTAAAACTTATAAGTTTTTTTGTTTACTTTTAAGATGTTTACGCAAGCGACGTAGAAAAAAAATGTGAGTAAAATCTAGACTGTTTAATCAGAGTTACAAGCGTTGTAGAAAAAAATCGTAAACCGCAAATTTTTTTGATTATGCACCAGTAGTAGTTAATATCCCAAAAAAGCTGCGGTTTTCAAAAATGTGTTTTTAAAAACCGCAGCTTTTTTGGGATATTAACTACTATCTTCAACCACACGTAAAAGAGTAGATTGACATCCGAAACCATATCTAAAAGCAGCCAAAAACGGATTGAAGATTTTATCAAAATGTTCGACCAACTGAAATTGAATAGCATTTTCAAAAAGTTTTGATATTGCAGGGAGGACGCTGACGGCTCTGTAATTGCCTTTCTCAAGAACACTATTTTTCTTATGTATAGGAGCAACCTGAGCCTGTTTAAGATACTCAGGAAAGGCGGACGATGATAAGGACAAATTAACAAGGGTCGTGATAGGCTTGGTAATGACGGGTTTAGCCAAATGTATTAATTTGGGGGAAATTCCGTCAATACCAGTTGCCTTTTTAACATTTATTTTCCCAATGTTTTTACTGACAAATTCCTCTGTAATCGGGGAGAAAGAAAAAGGGGTATCGTTTAGATTAGGATAATTTTCCTTAATGGCTCTAATACTCATCTACCTTTACCTGACCATCACCAATATTTTAGCAACATTTACAAAGTAATTATGCATCTTCAAGGGCAGTAGACCTAAGTAAAGGGCATCAAAATATTGATGTAGCCTGATTTTCCATTTTTAGGAGGATTTACGGTACGTAAATCCTTCTTATGCTGTCGAATATGCACTTCGAGATCAAAAATCAACTTTTTGCGGCCAAACTCATTGCGAATTTCTTCTTTAACATTATTGTAAACAGCATAAGAAATATGACATATAAATGTAAGGTGTAAGCCTAAGTAAAATAGAATTGTCGAGGGAATATTTCAGCAGTTGACAGAGTGTCACGTGACAAGTTAATTATAAATAACTTCACATGTTACCGTAGTTGTAGAAATAATAATCAATTACCTGTGACCTGAATATTTGTAATGTTTCTGAATTCAAAAGATGAAAAAAAACTTAAATAACTCAGTACCTGATTAAAAAATTATATGAATAATCGAGGATTTAGAATTCTTTCTTATTTAGTAAGCGTAGTTTGCACAAGGTGCTAATTTGATTAAGAATTGATCCAAAATGATAACTTGTATAGCTCTTGTATCGATACTGAAAAAATATTAAAATACAAAAATACCAAAGTTGCAGAAATGAACAGTAAAT
>MJUU01071863.1:141067-151317 GCA_002080025.1 Modiolus philippinarum
GGAATGTGTCAAAGAGACAACGACCCAAAGGGGAGTAATAACAACTCAAAGCCACCATAAAATCTTCAATGAACGGTGAGGAAACCCCACACCCAACGGCAGGTCGGAGTCGGCCCCTAAATAAAGAGTAATCAAGTTCAGCGAAATAAACATCACCCTAGACTCATATAGACATAAAGTAACCTAACTAGAAAACATACAAAACACACAAAGGCTTAATAAATTTCCTGACTTAGGACAGGCGCAAACCTGCCGCATGCGGCGGGGTTAAACTAGTTTTATTGGGCCCAAACCTTACCCCTATAGCCAATGTGATAAATAAAAAAAACAATCGTAACAACAGTAAAATTCTGTTGGCAACAGGACTGAGTCAATTGTGAAAAATGAAACTGAAAGAACTAAATATTTTACGAAAGGATATGGAGTAAATAAACATGAGACCATAACCCATATGTCAACTCCAACTGCAATAATTTTAATGAGCTGTATGGCCATTTCGGAAATTTATTCCTCATCAGCAGCACTAGAACCCAATCAAAGGAAATCCATAATTTCAAAAAATGTTAAAATGCAAAACACCAAACGAAATCCGAATAATCAGTAATATCAAATAAAGCTAAGGACAAAACTACGATGGAGGGAGTTAATCCTTCGGTTTTAGAATTTACATAAATTTAGATAATAGTAATTGAACAAAGTATATGGACATAAACATGAAATCACAAGGGACTACTAGCAGTTAACTGACATGTAATTTCATTGTCCGTTAATTGGGTTACTAGTAATTGAAAAGTAAGTGAAATGTTAATTTCTTTTTTTTTCTTTGGAGTACTTCTATATAATGTTTACGACAAACTATTATGATGTTATTAGCAGCCTTATCAGCTGGGACAAAAACGAATTCTTTTGGATGCGAGAAACGGTGGGTTTATTTTTGTTGTCATGGCGGAAATGTTGTTCAAACTGTTTAATTCGGATATCGACAATTTTCATGATAGCATTAACTCTTTACCGTTCCTATGACCCGAATTAGGGTCATAAGCGTTTTTTGAAGGGTTATGTCATATTTAATGACGTTTTTAAAGTTTATAGAACGACTTGTCATTTAGTGTTATATATCGATGGAAAGCTCGTCATTTCTTGTTTCCAAATATATAATTAGTTTGAGAATATATGAAGATGTGTTGGAGAAATTGTCCATTTAGCGGGTGCGTAAAAATCTGTAAATCGTCATTTTGCAAGACGTTTTGTCGTATAGGTTTAAGCACTCCTTCCAACTTTACTATTCAAGATATCGCCAAAAATAAAAATGCACCATATAGAGCCTCTCACAGAGATAATTCATGTATATTTCTGTTTTTAAAAAGACAAAATACAAGTACGGTTTTGGTAACTTAAAAGCGTGGTCAGCAAATAAATTCGAGCGATTTTTTTTACAATGTCTTCTTGCAATGATAATTTATTTCGTGGGTTAAAATAGGAAAAAATAAATCGGTAGTTGTAAAGATTTGATGTTTAGCTTCATTTTCGTGTATTATTTATGGTAATTGAACAAGTACTTCCTGATGCAATAAAGTTGTAAATTATCCGAACTGTCGGTTATTTTTGGGGTTAGGGACCGACCATTTAACCTGAAGGGGGGGTTATGGTTTTTTTTTCTGGACAGAAAATTTTTTTCGCGCTTCGCGCGAAACAAATTATTTATTTTTTGCACGCGTATCAACAAAATATTTTTTTTTTCAAAATTAACATTATTTTTTTGGGCAGAAAGCCTCATTCAGAATTTTTTTTTCTCATCATTTTGAAAACATGGACCATTTGATTTCAGTTGGGAGTGGGGGTGGGGGGGCTGTGGTCGATTTTGTCTGGAAAAATTATGTATATTCTTGTCCACCTAGAACAAATTATTTGTTTTAACTAAATGCTAAATTAAATCATTTATCTGTTATTGCATTTTTTTCCTTCAAATCAAAATCAGATAATATTCTTCTGACAAGTAGGATAAGAATATTCATTTTCAATGCCACCGAAATTTGAATTATTAATTAAAAATGTATCCACTGACAAATCTATAGTGGCCCGATGCGACCATCATGTTTTCGCGTTTTCTATTTTCACTTTCCACAGAGCGAAAACGCGAAAACGTGAAATCGAGAAGGTGAAAACGCAAAAACGCGAAAGCGAAAACGTGAAATCGAGAGGACGAAAACGCGAAAGCGAAATCAGGAAAACGCGAAATGAATTTCACTTCATGTTTTCGCGTTTTCGCCTTTGCGATTATGCGTTTTCACGTTTTCGCTTTCGCATTTTCGCGTTTTCGCGATTTCGCCTCGGTATGGAGAGAATCTAACATATGAAAGTCTTAAAACGTATACAAAATACAAAAGTTGGTCTGAGTAGTAAATACATCCGAATAAATTCAAATCAAAAATTAATACAGTTCATGAGTTTAATGTATTTGGTCACAACATAACACATACTGTTTTTCAGTTAAAGTTTGAGATGTCCACATTATTGTTTCAAATGCCGCATGCGTTAGATCTTTACTTCCGAGGCGAAAACGCGAAAGCGAAAACGCGAAAACATGAAGTGAAATTCATTTCGCGTTTTCGTGATTTTGCTTTCGCGTTTTCGCCTTCTTATGGCACGCGATAGTCACAAAAATTCGAGAAATATTGTATCTCGACGATATACCTGGTTTCTCGCACGAGATACTAGGTTTCTCGCTCAAAAACCCATCATCTCGATCGGGATGAAGATTAAGGGTTTTTCGTCAAGATTGAAATCTCGAACGAGAAACCCAGTATCTCGCACGAGAAACCTAGTATCTCGTTAAATACCTTTCATCTCGGCATCTAGAAACCTTCTAACTCGCGTAAAACCCTCTATCTCGATCGAGATTGTAAGTTTTCAGCGAGATGCAATAATTTTTTTTAGCCAATCAAGACACGAGATGCAAATCTCGTGTCAAAACCTTTCATCTCGGTCGAGATTTTATTTCGTACGAGACTTCATCGCGTAAACTATCTATCTCGATGTGATATGATTATCAAATTAACCAATCAAATCACGAGATGAAAATATCATGTTAAAACCTTTCATCTCGGTCGAGATTTCGTTTGTTACGAGATTTCATAACGTAAACCCCCTTCCTCGATCGGGAATTCATGTATTTCACCCAAAATCAAAGACTTATACATTAAGATTTAATGATAAGTTTTACCTCGTGTCAAATATCTTAATTCGGTGAAGATATAGATTCTAAACTAATTTCATTAGCCCTTACTAAACAGCTTAAAAAAAATATGCCGGGTACATACATTCCCTTATTTTAAGTATCGTTTGATAAAGGTTGAATCAAATAAATATGCCGAGTACATAAATCATATTTTCAGCCTTATTTTGGTATAAATTGACTAAAATAAATATGCCGGGTACATAATTTCTTTTATTTTTAGCTTACTTTGGTAAAAATTGACTGAAATAAATATTCGGGGTACATAAATTCTCTTATTTTCAGCTTTGTTTGGTTTAAATTGACTAAAATAAATATGCCGGATACATAAATTTCCTTATTTTCAGTCTTGTTTGGTATAAATTGGCAAAAAGATATATGCTAGGTACATAAATTCCCTTATTTTAAGCTTTATTTGGTAAAAATGGACAAAAATAAATATGCCAGGTAGTATAAATGCAATTATTTTCAGCTTTGTTTGGTATAAATTGACTAAAATAAATATGCCGGGTACATAAGTTCATTTCTTTTTAGCTTACTTTGGTAAAAATTGACTAAAATAAATATTCGGGGTACATAAATTCTCATTTTTAGCTTTGTTTGGTATAAATTAACTAAAATAAATATGCTAGGTACATAAATTTCCTTATTTCAAGCTTTACTTGGTAAAAATTGACTAAAATAAATATGCCCGGTACATAAATGCCATAATTTTCAGCTTTGTTTGGTATAAATTTACTAAAATAAATATGCCGGTTACATAAATTCCTTTATTTTAAGCTTACTTTGGTAAAAATTGACTGAAATAAATATTCGGGGTACATAAATTCTCCATTTTCAGCTTTGTTTAAAATATTTGGACTAAAATAAATATGACGGGTACATGAATTCTATAATTTTAAGCTTACTTTGGTAAAAATTGACTAAAATTAATATGCCGAGTACAAAAATTCCCTTATTTTCAGCTTTGTTTTGGTATGACTTGACTAAAATAAATATGTGGGGTACATAATTTCTTTTATTCTAAGCTTACTTTGTTAAAAATTGACTGAAATAAATATTCGGGGTACATAAATTCTCTTATTTTTAGCTTTGTATGGTCAAAATTTACTAAAATAAATATGCCGGATATATAAATTTCCGTATTTTCAGCCTTGTTTGGTATAAATTGACAAAAAATATATGCTAGGTACATAAATTCCCTTATTTTAAGCTTTATTTGGTAAAAAAGGACTAAAATGAATATGTCAGGTACATTAATGCCATAATTTTCAGCTTTGTTTGGTATAAATTGACTAAAATAAATATGCCGGGTAAAAAAATTCATTTCTTTTTAGCTGACTTTGGTAAAAATTGACTAAAATAAATATTCGGGGTACATTAATTCTCACTTTTAGCTTTGTTTGGTATAAATTAACTAAAATAAATATGCTAGGTACATAAATTTCCTTATTTCAAGCTTTACTTGGTAAAAATTGACTAAAATAAATATGCCCGGTACATAAATGCCATAATATTCAGCTTTGTTTGGTATAAATTTACTAAAATAAATATGCCGGTTACATAAATTCCTTTATTTTAAGCTTACTTTGGTAAAAATTGACTGAAATAAATATTCGGGGTACATAAATTCTCTTATTTTCAGCTTTGTTTAAAATATTTGGACTAAAATAAATATGACGGGTACATGAATTCTATAATTTTAAGCTTACTTTGGTAAAAATTGACTAAAATTAATATGCCGAGTACAAAAATTCCCTTATTTTCAGCTTTGTTTTGGTATGAATTGACTAAAATAAATATGTGGGGTACATAATTCCTTTTATTTTAAGCTTACTTTGTTAAAAATTGACTGAAATAAATATTTGGGGTACATAAATTCTCTTATTTTTAGCTTTGTTTGGTATAAATTAACTAAAATAAATATGCTAGGTACATAAATTTCCTTATTTCAAGCTTTACTTGGTAAAAATTGACTTAAATAAATATGCCGTGTACATAAATGCCATAATTTTCAGCTTTGTTTGGTATAAATTTACTAAAATAAATATGCCGGTTACATAAATTCCTTTATTTTAAGCTTACTTTGGTAAAAATTGATTGAAATAAATATTCGGGGTACATAAATTCTCTTATTTTCAGCTTTGTTTAATATATTTTGACTAAAATAAATATGACAGGTACATGAATTCTATTACATGTATTTTAAGCTTACTTTGGTAAAAATTGACAAAAATAAATATGCCGGGTACATAAATGCCCTTATTTTAAGCTTTGTTTGGTAAAAATTGACTAAAATAAAAATGACAGCTATTTGAATTTGGTAAAATTGATTTAAGTAAATATGCTGAGTACATAAATTTCCTTATTTTAAGCTTTGTTTGGTATAAATTGACTACATTATGCATGGTATAAAAATACACTTATTTTTTACTTAAGTATATATATTTAGTTAATACTGAGTAAATTAATTTTGCTGGGTATATAAATTCCTTTATTTCATATACTATTGGGTCATTGTGGACTATTACAAACCTTATTTGGTTAGTATAGACTTAATTTTATGTGCGTGGTAAAAAAGTTCATTATTTTAAACTCTATTTAGTAAGTATAAACCTAGTACATCTATCTCGCACGAGAATCTGGTTAAAAAGCTCTAAACTTCGCATAAAAATTGGAGTAAAATCCTTTATCTCGATCGAGATTGTATGTTTTTCACTGAGATTTATCAATAAATTTTAACCAATCACAACACGAGATGAAAATCTCGTGTGAAGCATTTCATCTCGGTCGAGGGTTCGTTTCCTACGAGATTTTCGCCGAGATGAAATAATTGATTTAAACCAATCACGATCGAGATTGACACGAGGTTTGATTCTCGCACTTCGAGATTGAGGGTTTTAAGCGAGAAACTGTGAATCTCGACAAGATTTCAGTATAACGATCGAGATAGAAAATCTTGCATTTAACACAACTCTTGATCTCGATCGGGCATAATCCGACTTTTGTCCCCTAGGGACAATTAGTTTTCTGAGTTTTGAAAACCGTCAAAACGGCCTATTTATGAAAATCTTCATCAATTTGAAGCTTGAAATGGACATTCTAATAATAAAACCAAATCCGGAAACGGGTCCGAATTAATTCCGGAGTCTTAAGTATGTATTACAGTATATCTACCTCGCACCACTGTATAACTGTGTTCGAGGTAGAAATATGGATGTTTGTGTCGATTGGATTATAAAGGTCCCGAATGACATTCAAGCATTTCATGCCGATCTCTGAAATATTTCACCTAGTGGTTGAAAATTTACTATGAGACCAGATTCGACTGCACTAATTCGTCACGGCCAAATCAGTTCGTGGTGAAATGTATAGCTGTGAAGCAAATAACTGGAAGGTGTTTGACGTCCTTGACTACCTTTGTAGGTCTCGCACGGACGAACAATGAACCTAGTAGTATGGTGGTTTATCGCCTTGAATACCTGTATAGGTCTCTCACGGCATTTTAAACCTGGAGGGACGCCCACTCCAATGCAATGTAATTTCGGACAGTTGATCTTCCCTGGTATCCGCTGACTGTCGTGAGACTTCGCAGTCGAATTCCTTGGTGGGTCGATCTTTTGGGTGTAGAAGGACTTTGAAGAACTCAAAGCCCTAACTACGATATGCGCCGCCGTTAGCCTGCATGTCTTGGCCCCGAGAGACCAAGACCCATTCTACACATTGAATGGTGCAGTTGCCCAGTCCTCACCATAGTACCGGAGTACTCTCGTGGAGGTGGTCGTGCGTCTTCGAGGACTACAATGAACCTCATAGATGAACATATTCATATATGTCTTACATCAATGTTTTACAAAAGTACAAAAGGAAATTAAAATCTTCACAATTAAAAACATCCAATTAATAAAGTCACATATTTTAGCAAAAATATTTCAAAAACACATTTATTTTCAATTTCAGTATGTGCTTTTGATTTTCAATGTAAAATAAATGTTCTAAAATTCAGAAGCACAAAGAGCCAATTTCAGGTTAGATAATTAAAGTCACATCAATCACACAGAACATAATTAAAGCATTCATGTATATATAGTCCGGTTTTTGTCCCCTATCGAATTTGCTGATTTATCATCATTTCTTTTAAATAAGCCCCCAAAACATAACCATGCCCCTTTTTGTTGTGTGGCAATCCCCAAAAGAACACCCTTTTAAATACAGAAGAATAGATTAGAAAACTAGTATATATATAGTCCGGTTTTTGTCCCCTATGTAAGATATCGTCGAATCAAATAGAAAGTGGAAGCCACACCTAAAAAAGTTGACTGTGTATGTTTTGAGGGTTTTCTGTAAAAGAAATGACGGCAACAACTTAAAATTTGATAGGGGACAAAAACCGGACTATATATATAATACAATCTACTATCGATTGCGACATCATTTAACATAGGGGACAAAAACCGGACTATATATATAATACAATCTACTATCGATTGCGTCATCATTTAACATAGGTGACAAAAACCGGACTATATATATACTACTTTTCTAATATATCCGACTGTCTTTAAAAGGGTGTTCTTTTGGGGAAAGCTAACAACAAAAAGGGGCATGGTTATGTTTTGGGGGTTTATTTAAAAGAAATGGTGGAAAATTTGTGTTTTTAATAGGGGACAAAAGCCGAACTATATATAATACACTTTACAATAGATTGAAACATCATTTTACATAGGGGACAAAAACCGGACTATATATATACTACTTTTCTAATATACCCTACTGTCTTTAAAAGGGTGTTCTTTTGGGGATAGCTACACAACAAAAATGGGCATGGTTATGTTTTTGGGGTTTATTTAAAAGAAATGATGGAAAATCGATGTTTTTAATAGGGGACAAAAGCCGGACTATATATAATACACTTTACTATAGATTGAAACATCATTTAACATAGGGTACAAAAACCGGACTATATATATACTACTTTTCTAATATATCCTACTGTCTTTAAAAGGGTGTTCTTTTGGGGATAGCAACACAACAAAAAGGGGCATCGTTATGTTTTTGGGGGTAATTTAAAAGAAATGATGGAAAATCGATGTTTTAATAGGGGACGAAAGCCGGACTTTATATAATACACTTTACTATCGACTGTAACATCATTTTACATAGGGGACAAAAACCGGACTATATATATACTACTTTTCTAATATATCCTACTGTCTTTAAAAGGGTGTTCTTTTGGGGATAGCTACACAACAAAAAGGGGCATGGTTATGTTTGTGGGGTTCATTTAAAAGAAATGATGGAAAATTGGTGTTTTTAATAGGGGACAAAAGCCGGACTATATATAATAGTCTTTACTATAGATTGAAACATCATTTTACATAGGGGACAAAAACCGGACTATATATATACTACTTTTCTAATATATCTCACTGTCTTTAAAAGGGTGTTCTTTTGGGGATAGCTACACAACAAAAAGGGGCATGGTTATGTTTTTGGGGGTTTATTTAAAAGAAATGATGGAAAATTGGTGTTTTAATAGGGGACAAAAGCCGGACTATATATAATACACTTTCCTATAGATTGAAACATCATTTTACATATGGGACAAAAACTGGACTATATATATACTACTTTTCTAAAATACCCTACTGTATTTAAAATGGTGTTCTTTTGGGGATACATGTAGCTACACAGCTAAAAGGATTAAACCAATCATCGTTAGCATCGTAATATGCGCGAGGTAGATATACTTATATCTAAATTAAATCAGCATTATACATGTTTGTATCTTTGAGAGATAAAAATAAATGATTTGATCAAGCGATATTTCTACCTCGCATCTGTTCGAAGTAAAAATACTCAATCTATGAATTATATAAAATTTGTAATTAATGTCACTGTTCCGTTTGCATCTTGAACGACAACGTTATACTTTACCTATACGATTTCTTTCATATTTTTGGATTTGCATGGAGGTGCCGAGAACAAATGCATTTTGTATTTAAGATATCATATGTATTGCAATATCGAGACTTATTAGCAACAGGATAATTTGTGAATTTTAATCTCCTCTAGAATAGAAGTTTAATAACATAAACTTTCTTTCAGGTTCATTTCTTTTATTTTTATCAGAAATTTTCATGAGTCTTCCACGACTGCCCTCCATTACTTTCCGAAATAAATTCAAACATCTGAATGAAATGGGAACAATTATCATGTGACAGACTTTTTGTTGTAGAACTATTTCAAATGACATTAAATTAAGGCCATCAAGATGAAAATCGTATAGATAGTGCAACAAACTGAACACGGCATATCAGTATAATTCAAAAATATTCCGGACGGTTCCGTGTCCGTATCCGGACCCGATTTTACTCTATCCGGAGTGAAACATTCAAATGACTCTGAATGGTATGCGGCTTCCAAAGGTAAATTGCGATAACAATTTTGGATGCTCAAAAACAAATCGTCCCCACAGGGGACAAAAGTCGGATTAAGCCCTCGATCGGAAATGAGAGTTTTTGGCGAGAAACTTAGTATCTCGAACGAGAAACCTAGTTTCTCGTCGATATACCCTATATCCCGATCGAGATGATGGGTTTTTTTGGCGAGAAACCTGGTATCTCGACCGAGATACCCGGTATCTCGACGAGATACTATATTTTTCGAATTTTTGTGACTTTTGCGTGCCATACCTTCTCGATTTCGCGTTTTCGCGTTTTCGCCTTCTCGATTTTGCATTTTCGCGTTTTCGCTCTGTGGAAAGTGAAAGTAGAAAACGCGAAAACGCGAAATGGCCGCATCGGGCCACCATACAAATCATATTGTCCTCCCCTAACGAAAGCATTGGTGGAAGTTTTTTTTTCTCTTCTTTCACTTGTGGATGTCTCTATCTGTCTTAAAAAAATCTGTAGGATTCATTTCTGGTCCGATTTATCATATGCCAAAATTTAGCTGTTAAAAAGGGCTAGACATGCAGTTTCATTCAAGCATTATGGAGCAACCATTTGATTTT
>MJUU01071864.1:17154-28668 GCA_002080025.1 Modiolus philippinarum
GTAGGATGGAGCTAGGGGAACGTCGCCGTCAAGAAAGGGGAAATTAGTAATTGTAAAATCAAAACCATCCCTTTTATCATAAACTTTAGTTTTTATTTTACCAGAGTCAATGGTGATACTTAGATCCAGAAAAGGGCAGTATTTAGTCTTCAGTCTTTTTATCCCCTCGCCCAACGGAGTTGGGGAGGGAATATGGCTCAACTGTAGTATACAGAACAAGTAGTTCCATGGGGAAATCACTGAAATTATATTCATACGCCAAATACAAGAAATATATGGGTTGACCGATAGATTCATTGATGGAACGACAGATAGACATATTGACACATCGACAGATTGACAGATAGGCACATCGACACCTAGACACATCGACATATAGACACGTCAACACATAGACAGAAAGACACATCGACACATAGACAGATCGACACATTGACAGATCGACACATTGACACATAGACACATCGACATATAGACACAAAGACAGATAGACACATCGACACATAGATCAACACATAGACACATCGACGCATAGACAGATAGACACATTGACACATCGACACATAGACAGATCGACACATCGACATCTAGACAGATCAACACATTGACACATAGACAGATCGACACATCGACACCTTCAGTGATAGATGGACACATTAATTGCTAAACAAAATTGATATATACTTTTTATACCATTTTTAAAATTTTTTGTCCAAATGTGAAGGAAATATGCCGTTATTCTAAAAAAACTGTTCGCAGTTAAGTTTTCTTTTCATTAACCCAGAAGGCAAACAGGTACCTTTATTGATTTTTTTTTATTTATCAAGCCAAGAAATGCAAGGGCTAAATTGCTCATGCCCTCCCGTGGTGCTATTTATCCGCACCATTAACTGACTGATGGTTATTACAGATTGACCAGAAAATTAGCTCAATGGGATACCTTTGATCTAGATGAACGGCCATTTCTTAGCTTGGTACAATATACGTCACATAGCAGAGTGTATTCTTATGCTTGTCTGTATGCTTTCCTAACTCGACAACCCCAAAGCAACGTCCATCCCCCCCTTCCTACTTCTCCCCCTACAACAATCCCACCTTCGGAGGCTGCATCTGCCGGTTAAACGTTTATCTTAGGTCTAGCTGTAAATCACTGTTAATGTTCTGTGTATTTTTGTGTAACTTTTGTTTTTCAATTCATTTCAATTCATAAAAACAGGACACAAAATAGAAAGTTACTTGACCTGACAGGGATTCGATCTCAGAACCTTTTGATTTCGAGTCCAGCGGCCTAACCTCGCGGCTACCAAGAGCATCACTAGTTATTGTTTTAAAATATAGGTGTATCCCAAGGAGAAATATGAAACGCAAGCGAAAGCTTCTAGAATTTATATATCATTGCAAAAAAAAAAAAAACTGGGTATAGTCTTATTCATTTGTTTGGTATATTTTTTTCTTTTGGATTTCGTTAAATTGTGTAAGTTAAACCATGCGTTTTTCTGCAAAATTTCGTGAAGTGTTGAATCGGCCGTAACCTCATTTTTTTATGCAAATGGGACGCGGTGCTTTAGTAACTTTCCGCCGATTCTTGTCCGTCCAGAATCAGAATTTCGTGATATTGTCACGTTCAGTGAAAAAGACTTTTATTCTTGATATGTCAAATTCGTTATGTATCCGATCGTTCGCAAGAAGGGACAGATTTCAAGTCGTGACAACCTCTCAGACCTGGGTTTGCTTAGGAACTAAATTCGACAATAAAGAAAAGTTCCGCTGGCTTATTTGCATAAACAAAAATCGGGCAAAAAATCCTTTTCCTTCACTGAAAATGCCATTTCGCTGGGATTGTACGTTGTCATTTTTCTAACAGATATTCATTTACATACAATATAGGTATACATTGTACTCTGTCTTTTTCCGGCTTTCTATATAACAAGCTAGGAAATGCAAGGGCTAAATCGCTCATGCCCTCCAGTGGTGCTATTTATCCGCACCATTAACTGACTGATGGTTATTACAGAAAAAAATGTGTTTCCATGGTAACATTCTATCTCCTAATCATGGCAAGTAGATTGACCAGAAAATTAGCTCAATGGGATACCTTTGATCTAGATGAACGGCCATTTCTTGGCTTGGTATGGCCAAAATGTTGTACAACATTTAATACTGTGATTAATATTTAACATTTAATAATGTGCCAACAGATGCATGGGACATAAATTCCTATAGTTAGATTGGAACAGTGGGAGTATATTCATGTTAAATGATTATTGAACTTATTCATTTCTGACATTTTTGGTCTCTAAAGTCATCTATCGAACTTCAAGATTTTTAGAATCATTCATGCTGAAAACAATATGATGTACAAAGAAGAAAATGCGTAGTCAAAAATCTATAATAAAACATGAATTGTTGTCAGTTACGAACGGCGCAGATCGTGTAAACGTCCCCTGTATTGGTAAACACAGAAAAGAACGAGATGAACAGTGCCTCAGTTATGGCCCGTAGTATCAAACTAATCTTACTAGGCGCCACCACTTTATCAGAAAAGTAACAGTAACTTGCCAGTCTGTCTATAGGTGGATCATAGTCTGCCTCTAAGGACCACCCAAATTAGAGTCGGACTGCTAATCCGTTAGCTTTGAGATCTAGTGACCTGAAAATTTTACACACGTACTGGGCCTCTCACTGGTACTGCCGATGTCTACTGAAATATACCAAACCCTTTGGGAAGCTTTGAGTTTGATTTTTCTTCCCTAGTGCGACAATGTTTTACCAGCAGACTAGACTCCTTGACTTGTCCGGAAGTTTAGCGGCGAGCAGCTCTTGACACATTTTTCAAAATTACGTATTGTCATTTTCTCTCCTTTCAGGATTGTGGTCATGGAGTTAGTAGTCTTCCTGTATTGGGTTTTATTCATATGTTTATTAAACTATAGGGAAAAAGAACAGATAAAGGAGAGGAACCGGTTTAACCCTACTGCTGGCTTTTANGTTTGTCTTTCGTCTTATTTGTGTTTGGGCAGATTGTGCACTATATGAAATAACCCCAGTTACCATGCACTACTATAAACAGAGAATGAACGCGATCAACGGATGACCTAAGAAGGTTTTAGTTGAAGACATATGCTACAGTGAAATTTTGTAAAATCACTGAAAATTCAGTTTGCAAAATCACTAAATAGGTCAGTGATTTTAGAAAAATCACCACATTCCTTATATGTCAAATTACCCTCACAAGACTTTGTTTTACTGATTCCCTGAGAATGTGTAAAATACCTGACTAACAATGTCTGTAAGAATATGTACCAAATTAAGTTAGACCTATTAAAAGCCTAAAGATAAAAACATTAAATAGTCTTCTTACCTATAGTTTCAAAGAATATACATGTATGATTTAAAGCTGTTCAATATTTAGGTTCATGTAAGTAAAATTTAATGTCAAAATTGTACTTTCTGCCAAAACAAACAACTAAGCTTCACATCATTCTGAGCTTACTGATTGCATATTTCATTGAAATAAGTTAAGAAGTGGCTCTTAATTATTTTTACGAAAACATATTAGTTTTATATGATATAGATAGGAATACATGTATCTTGGCATGAGAATAGATTGGAGAAGGTTCTTGTAGTATATAAATAATTCAGTTTTGTATGTCAAAACATTACTTTTGCTTTAATACATCTTTCCTGTAAAATATATATTATTTAATCAGTGGTTATGTAAAATCCCTAACAAAATTTTTAGGGATTTTGCAATGTCGATATGTAGATCATTTATGCATAGAACCTTAATCTTGACACTGTTACAAACAATTTCTAGATCGGATGTGAATTCAGTGCGCTTGTGGGCAGCTCAATAAAGAAGTACAGAGATTTCCATACAAAAAAAGGGGGACAGGAGAGATTAGAGGAGGATATTTTTCACCCAAGCCCTATCTAGCTTGTCCATGATCCTAGACATAACCCTAGCCATAATGCTGATCATAACCCTAAACCTACCCATAACCCTAACCATAACTATAACTCTAACCGTAACTCTAACTACTAACCCTTATCCTAACCATAACCCCTAACCTTAATCCTTACTATAACTCAAACGCTAACCCTAGCATAATCCTTACCTAACCATAGCCCTACCTCTACCCCTATCCATAATCCTAATCATAACCAAAACTGTAATTAACAATGAAAGGATATGGAGTAAATGCAATTGAGACAAAGTTAAGATCATCTTCAAAATGAAGAACAACGCTTTTATTGTTGTTCTTCGTCTTGAAGTCACCTTGAGGCCTTCAACAATGAGCTTTACTCATACCTCATAGCAAGTTCAAGACGGACCCTAAGACCGGTTTGAGTGGAATTCATTGCTTATTGTCGAGCAACGCTACATCCATGCTTTTTTCCCTAATGATCCATTGATGCTGGATCGTCAACAAACATACTCTTAACTGGCAAAGTGTTCTTACAATCCCTGTCATCCACTGTCCGACAAAAAGACGATAGAAGACGATCACAACATTCAAACAACCACAGGGCACTCATCGAGCCAATTGTAAGAAAACTTATTATAATAAAATCATGAGATGTGGGCACAATAAACAGGTGGTAAGAATAACAGTTTTAGATTACAAAATTTAAAAAGGCCAAAATGTGAAAGTTTGATAGCGTATCCATATGAAAGATTCTCTAAAGAACAAGTACACCATAACTGAAATGTATATAGAGCATACATCTCTCTCACTGGGACCCGTAACTCTAACTACTAACCCTAATCCTCACCATAACCCTAACAATAACACCTAACATTATTCAAACTCTAACCCACCCTAACAATAACCCTAGCCATAACCCTAAACCTAATCATAACCATAACATTAACCCTTACCCTATCCATAACTGTAATCCTAAACATAATCCTAGCCACAACCCTTAACCTCATTAACCATTACCCTATCCATAACTGTAATTCTAAACATAGAACCTTAATCCTGACACTGTCACAAGCAATTTTTAGATCGGATGTGAATTAAGTGCGCTTGCCGGCCGCTCAATAAAGACGTAAAGCAATTTCTTTTAGAAAAAAGGGTGATAGGAGAGATTAGAGGAGGATATTTTTCACTCAAACCATATCAAGCCTGGCCTTGATTTTAGACATAACCCTTACCATAATGCTGAACATAACCCTAAACCTACCCATAACCCCAACCATAACCATAACTCTAACCGTAACTCTAACTACTAAACCTAATCCTAACCATAACCCCTAACCTTAATCCTAACCATAACTCATACGCTTACCCTAGCATAACCCTTAACCTCACCATAACTCTTCCCCTTCCCCTACCCATAACCCTAACCATAACTCTAACTACTAACCCTAATCCTAACTATAACCCTGACCATATCTCCTAACCTTTATCCTAAAATTAACCCAAACGCTAACCCTGGCATAACACTAATCCTTACTCTAACCATAACCCTACCACTACCCCTAACCTTAACTCTAAGCTTAACCCTAACTCTAACCCACCCTAACCATAACCCTAGCCATAACCCTAAATCTTATTAACCCTTACCCTATCCATAACTGTAATCCTAAACATAGAACCTTAATCCTGACACTGTCACAAGCAATTTCTAGATCGGATGTGAATTTAGTGAGCTTGCGGGCCACTCAATAAAGACGTAAAAACATTTCTATAAGAAAAAATGGGGAAAGAAGAGATAAGAAGAGGATATTTTTCACTCAAACCTTTTCTAGTCTGGCCATGATCCTAGACATTACCCTAACCATAATGCTGATCATAACCCTAAACCTACCCATAACCCTAAACATAACCATAACTCTAACCGTAACTCTAACCACTAACCGTAATCCTCACCATAACCCTAACAATAACACCTAACATTACTCAAACTCTAACCCACCCTAACAATAACCCTAGCCATAACCCTAAACCTAATCATAACCATAACATTAACCCTTACCCTATCCATAGCTGTAATCCTAAACATAATCCTAGCCACAACCCTAAAGCTAACTTAAATCATTACCCTAACAATATTTATGGATCTAGAGGGGAGGGGTTAAAGGGGTAGAAACCACCCTTTTCATTGGAAATTTTTACTGTTACCCTAGCCATAACCTATTGGCGAATCCGGAATTTGGGTTACGGGATAGGAACCCTTTTTTTGTTGGAGAACTTTACTCTAACAATAACCTAGCCATGACCTGAACCATAACCCCATTACTAACCTAGCCATAACAGCATAAACATAATCCTATCTATTACCATAATTTTAGCCCAAACCCTAACCATAACCCTGACTTAGCGCTAAATTGTTAACCCTTACACAGTCAAAAACAATCATAACCTAGTCATTAATGTAACAATATCCCTTACCCTGAGCCTAAGCTATTCATAACGTCAATTAATCTCGTACGTAGCATTTGTGAGGCTGCCTTTTTCTACGTTGGGTTTACGTTTACTTTGCAGTTGGCAACGCGTTGGGTTGGTGGCTCGACCATTAGGGATAAAACCTGCTTCAGCCTATATATCCTCTTGGACGCACTACATTTAAGTTGGGTTGTCTATCTGTCAATGTGTCAATGTGTCAATGTGTCGATGTGTCGATGTGTCAATGTGTCGATGTGTCAATGTTTAAATGTGTCGATGTGTCTATATGTTGATGTGCCAAGCATTGTAAATTTGTGGATGTGTCGAGGTGTCAATGTGTCAATGTATCGATGTATTAATGTGTCTATTGATCCATGGGTAGCCCCCCCCCCCCCTTTNCCATGTTTTGCTATGGGAAACCCCAAAAATCAATCAAATCAAATTCTGAAATAGGAGGTGCACATCTACATTATGTCATAAAGACTGTGTTAAAGTTTCATGAAAATCTGTTCATGGGTTCAGGAGGAGAAGCGGATAAGAGATGTGTACCCCCTTGTAATGTAATGGCTAAGTCCATGTTTTGCTATGGTAAACCCAAAAAATCAATCAAATCTAAATCTGAAATAGGAGGTGCACATCTACATTATGTCATTAAGACTGTGTTAAAGTTTCATGAAAATCTGTTCAGTGGTTCAGGAGGAGTAGCGGATAAGAGATGGGTACCCCTAGTAATGTCATGGCTAAGTCCATGTTTTGCTATGTGAAACCCCAAAAATCAATCAAACCAAATTCTGAAATAGGAGTTGCACATCTACATTATGTCATAAAGACTGTGTCAAAGTTTCATGAAAATCTGTTCACTGGTTCAGGAGGATTAGTGGATAAGAGATGAGTACCCTCAGGTGTAACGGACGGACGGAAAAACGGACGGATGGACGGACGAAAGGACGGACGGACAACCCCATCCCTATATACCCCCCATTTTTCAAGTGGGGTGTATAATGAAAATGATTTCAATGAAAGTAACAGCGATTTAAATATGGAAAACAAAATTTTAATGCGTATTTATTTTGAAAATATTAAACGATTCCCAATTTTTGCAATGCAGTTCTACGCTTTACAAATGAAACATTTTTATTCTTTGAGTTTTAAAATGATGGACCGGACTCATTTTCAGATTTCTCTATTACCGCGAATTTCTACAACTTATAAAATACAAGGAAGTTACAATTATTTTGAATACATAAAAATGTTTACACTCTCAACTGTAAAGTCACATAACATGTCAGTCACAAAAGAAAAAGTGAGTGTGGTATTCAAAAGGTATTCAATAATAAACTAATTGCAATTAAAATTTGCAATTCCAGTTATTGCAAATCTTGTGCAAGCAGTTTTGACAGCTACCACATAAGTGTTAATAATTTGAAAAATTTCATGAGACTAGCGAAATTCAAATTAGTTAGTTGATAACGAAATACCGAAGTTACTGTTAATTTTTATTCCGCATATGCGCACCTATGTCTCACCAGTGCAGATCAAACCAAATCATTTGGAAGTCCTTGAACCGAAAAACTTGTAAAAGCTGATAGAGAACAAATAACCAAAAGGATCTAAATAGACAAGCCAAAATTTAGCCAAATTTGATATGTTAATACACTTTTACACTACCGCAATTTAAAAAGCATAGAAATTTGATAATCCTATTTGAAAATGCATTTTCCCATGAGATTTTACTATTTTTCACTATTTCCGATGGGAGTTTGAATTATGAAATTTTCCCCATTGAAGTTAAAGAAATCCCATGGCAGCAGTAAAAGTCCTATAAAAAACATTTCAAAGTCCCATGAGAAATACAAATGTAGTGAAATACCATACGAAACTATATTTTCCATTGGATTTTGAAATTCCCATGGTTTTTTAATTGCTGCTGTGTTAAATCATAAGATATAGAGTTAAAAATATGATTTTGTTCAGCTCTTTGCGATTTATTCAAACTTCTTGGTCTCAAAAATTATGGCACAAAATTTGCAATCATTGGAATTGTAAATTTAAATTGGAGTGAGTAAATATTTAAAACACTTTTGCAAAGTTCTCAGTATAATTTCACAGAATAGAAGGGTCAAAATGAAATCTTGGAACTTACATCATGGAGAAGAATACAGCAGTGATACACAAAAAACTGTCGCACATATGCAAGAAAATTTCGCTTTCAGATATCTGAATACACGAGTTAACTATAACGATGAAGTTCTTGACCACCTTTATATCTTTTATCCCCTGGATTTGATTTGTGGAAAATGACTTGAACTGCACGAAATGCTTTCAAGTCTATAATATATAAGATTTGAAATTGTTGATGGTGTTGTCGTTCTTAAAATGGCGTTTAAGTCAAATAACTGACCCGAAGACACTCAATTTGTCGATTTTAATATGTGAGTTGAAAGAAAAAAACTAGGATACAGAACGTACGTTTAACAAGAAGTATTAAGAAAATGGGATGCAACAATCATATCTTGAATTATGTAAAAAAATCGTTTTAATTGAGAAAAATCCAGATATATCAGACGACAAAAAATTTAGAATGTAAGTAAACTTTACTGAGAATGCAAGTCAACCGTTTTCCCATTCGCACTCTCATGATAGTGTTCATATGTAAAAAAATGAAAATAAAACGACGTGATAATACCGATGCACATAACTCACAGTTTACTAATTACAATACGTGTTAATGGACTAGTCAATTCTGCAGTACAAGATATATGAAATATTGCACATTACGTGCTCGTTTAAATGCACTGGAGCTCTTTTGTCAAATGTCAAATTATCAAAATACTGGATACTATTTGTGAGCAAACCGTTAGGACTAAGGAACGAAAGCGTTAAAACATCAGGAGAACTTCATATTTCTTCAAGACACACGAATAAATTAACAGAATTGCAATTCGTTACCATGTCGGAATCGAAGATCATCGGTTTTTCGTATTTGTTTTAAAAATCATGTATTGTTTAAACGTTTGTCAGCAATCTCAACCACGAGCGGCATACTAGCACAGCACCGCTTACGAGTTAACCCGGAACGATCCAACAAAAAGTGAAAGCCGCTTCTCGGGAGAAGCGGCCATGATATTGTATGAAAAAAATAGTCTTCTGTTCTGTACATTATCCTGGAATATTTTCTATATTTTCTGAGAATTAACGTTCATAGTCAGTCCACAGCCTATAACGACCCATTCATCGCTTTTGTATAATGTTCCACGACATAATATTTTCCCGTTTCCTAACATTGTGTTCTGAGGCTATATGTAGCGGAGGGTTTGAACAAAACACTGTTACTACCAGAATAGCACAAATTTGGTTAATCATTGAATTGTTACCGAATTTCTCCTGAACTGCAGATTCTGGAAAATTCTTGTGAGGCAGACTTGTTGGTACTAAATTTTCAGATTTATATATTTTTCATTATTTTATTTTAGTAGATAACAGGTGACGTCACTATAATTTAAAAGTTATTTGTTTACCTTGACAGCGGGACCATACTTAACCATGGGACTATACCTCACGTGACTTTCGGTTTTCTATACTTTGCCTCTTTTCCAGAATGTTTAATTTTTCTGTTATGTTATAAATAAATTATGGGTTTCTCCCTCGGGAACCGTTTTCCTATAGCGTTGTCTGGTGAGTATAGTGTCCTCGCCTGTCGGCTCGTGCACTATACGCAGCAGACAACACTTTAGGAAAACGGTTCCCTCGGGAGAAGTCCATCATAGGTTAAAAACTATCCAAAGAATTCATGTAAAATGCCTTCCATTCTTGAGAAGGATTCTTTATATTGTTATTTGTTGCGTTTAAAATACTACAGCCGTGCATTTAAACAAAGATCATTAGGATTAACATACACAAATGAATCACGTTGTTATTCATTATTATTTTGTTGCTTTCATCCCTTCAGAAGTTTTATGGCCGTCACCATGATATCATTGACAGATATGACGTGTCTGTGTCCCAAATGAAAACGGAAATTTTCAGCTAGATTTTACGTCTCAGTCACGGATTTGACATAACCGGTTTTGACTCAACCCTGGATTGACTCACTGATAGTATGACGGGTGTCGCTTAGCATAGCAGGACATGCTAACCCTTCCGGAGCACCTGATGTCACTCCCGGTTTTCATGGGAGTTCACACTATAAGTGCCTTAGCTTGTAATGTCGTCTTTTTATTTCCGTGCATTGTAGCTGTCTCACATCAGTAGTATATCAGCACAGTTCGCTTATGATTTGAGGAGGTGGTGCGAGGTGGTGCCGGAAGTGACGTCACCGGAAGTGACGTAGAGCGGAAGTGACGTGACCAAAGTCACGTGACCGGAAGCGGAAGTCACGTGACCGGAACACGAAGTGTTAACACTGCGCATGCGCAACCGGAAGTGGCCCTTTTTGAAGCCCTATACGGGCCTATTGACCGGAAATGACGTGTTGAAAGAGTGCAAGACCCCGCAGGGGTCTCGTGTGACCTTACTATTATGTACATGCGCGACCGGAAGTGGCCGTGTATCTACTGTAAGTAGCCATATTGACCGGAAATGACGTGTTGGAACAACACGTGATCCCGCAGGGGTCACGGTTGACCTTAGTCCATGACGCGTGCGCGACCGGAAGTGGGGCGTAGCCCCATGTGTCAACCGGAAGTGGTCTTATTGAAAGCCCTAGTCGGGCCTATTAACCGGAAATGACGTGTTGAAAGAGTGTAAGACCCTGCAAGGGTCACGGTTGACTTTATTACAATGTACATGCGCGACCGGAAGTGGGCGTAGCCCATGTTGTATACCGGAAGTCGGGTAGTCGGAACGACTCGGGCGTGACCTTTCGGATGTTTTCGGAAGTTATCGTTACCATTGTATTTCTGTAGGTGTCTTCTATCAGGTCCGCGATCATCGCGGCCATTTTGTTTTTCTAAGAGAGATAACTCTTGGGAATACCATGTTTTTGGGTGTCTTTTATCAGGTCCACGTTCGTCAAAGGGAGATAATTATGAATTGTTTATTTGTGGGTGTCTTCTATCACGGCCGCGTTCGTCAAAGGGACATAACTCTTGCTACTTATTTCCCGCGCTTTTTTATCTGT
>MJUU01071864.1:30306-43706 GCA_002080025.1 Modiolus philippinarum
CTGTACCATAGCCCTAACCTCATCCTTCATGTTCCAGTGTTGTTAGACAAGTCATGTTGTATATGTCGTGATATGATTTTAGTGCTGTTTGTATTTGAACCTAATTATAAGTTTTCGCTTGATATGTTTTGTCATATACACCATTTTTTTGGTTCTTTTTTATGTGATACTTTATTAACGCATTTAAGTGTCTAGAATACCTTCCATTCTGAACTTCAGATTTTTCAGTTTTGTGATCTGGTTGGTATCCATTTCGGATTTGGCTTCTCGATTCATTTTGAATTTATAAACAACAATATATTATCAGATTTACATTTTTTTTTATTATCTCCGTAAGTTAGGCAGACACGGGTCGGAGATCCACATGCTTCCTGTACAATATGTATTTAAATTAATGTTTTCATTTCAAATGTTCACACTGTAGTACGTGTTCGATTTTCCGTACCAATTCTCCCGGGCATAGTTGGCCCACCTGCATAGTAGGTAATTGAATAGGTAAGTCCAATCCTGGGCACTGAATTGTGGTCTGTACTAAATCGTGCTGTTCCATCTCAACTATCACCTCCCCTAGAATGCATTCTATTATGTTGCGTAGATCAAGTAAGAAGTCCTGAACGTTTTTAACTGTTAGTGTATAACACGTTAATTCTATACCAGGTGGTACCACCTGTTTAATTTTCAGCTTGATTATATACTCCCCATTGTTACAGTCTGTTGGCTGGTGTTCTGGTTTAACTTTGTGCTTCTCTTGTTGATGACATATGGGTAAAGGGTTTTGGTTGTGGATTCTCATATGTCGGTTACGATTGTATTTTCTAGAAAATGTCTTCTCACATATTCCACAACTATATCGGTGTTGGTTGTCACGACGATGATGTTCACTGTTATACATCTGTAACGACAAAATGATATTATTTAGTTATAATATTTATTTATAGACATTATACTTAGTTATGAATATGAATTAGTGATGAATATGAATTAGTGATGGGTAATTATTGTACTTACCATTTACTTTAGGTATCTTTGCTTTCGAACTGTTCAGCAGAGTAGCAGTCTGGCGACTGAGGAAGTCGGTTGATCGCACCTTTATATAGTGCAAGTCATTTGTCTCGACGGCTGTGATTGGTTGTTAAATTTTGTCAGACAGTTTCTTATAGGTTGTTTTTTCCTGCATTCTGATTGGTCAATCCATTGTAAATGGAGGCTTCTGATTGGTTGAATTTCCTGCAATTTGATTGGTCCACATTATGTACAGCTTCAATCCACTTTTTGTTGTATAATTGTGTTCGAATTTCCTGTTTCAGTTTGTATTTTTATGTCAAAGTTTACATTTGTTTTCATCATTCCGTGTAATTGTTTTCNTAGTTCATGTTATTGATGACCATTATTTTACATATTATATTTTATAGTGTAGAGATACAGAACAGTCAGTCTGTCATCAGACCAACACAGGAAGTAGTATCCATTACTGTTATTAACGACCATTATTTTACATATTATATTTTACAGTGAAGAGATACAGAACAGTCAGTCTGTCATCAGACCAACACAGGAAGTAGTAGCAATTACTGTTATTGACGACCAGTCCTTGAAATATGTTGTAAGTTACACAGTGTCAATTTAAAATTCTGGAATTCTTATTTATTTATGTAGATTACATACTCTCATAAAATTTATTGATTAATGTTTAAAAGAAAAACTTTTATTTATTTATAATGGGTGTTTAAACATATTACAGCATATTCTATTGTTTGTTGTGACAAAGACCTTTTTATTCAAAGATTTTAGTTTCCATCTTACCAGAATCTAATTAGCATGTAACTAGTTGAGTGACCACAGTTCCAGAGAAGGATAAAACACCGAACTTTAAAAATCTCTAATTTTATAAACGCAAGACCTTTGTCTGCAGCTAAACATATCATTTCAGTTGCCTAATAAAAATGAAATAATATGAAGAATTTTATAATTTATAGGAAGCATCACCAGTCTTGTCATCAATGGAAATTACACAGGTACCATACTGCATTGATGGTCAACAGATCGTAGGCAATTATTGTGGTGAGTTATATTTATAAATTGACAAACTCGTTACATGTCCATTGTGTCTCTTATCCCATTGGACTTAAGTCTGCATGAAATTTGCAGATATATATTTCTTCTCTTTTGCAATGATGCTACGTTTAGAAAAAATGCTTTTGTGTTTGAGTTTATGTGGCGGAAGTGATTTTTATGCCCCTGCAAGGATAAGTCGTGGGCATATTGTTTTACCCATGTCTGTTCGTCCATCTGTCTGTCTATGGCTATGAAGGTCAAAGGCTATAACGGTCAAAAACCATAAGACACTGTCAGTTTGATCTATCTGCATTTCAAATATTAAAAGCCAATATTGTAAGAAAATATGTTGCAGCCTGAACATATAGCAAGGTCACTTAAAAAGCAATAATCTGATCTTGAGAAGAAAGTTCAAGGTCCAAGGCCACCAACCATTACACATTGTCTTCAAGTGATCTATCTGCTTGCCACATGTTAAAAGACTACCCCAAAAAAACAGAAAAAAACATAACCCAGACAGGATAGCAATTATCTGAACTTTAGAAAAAGGATCAAAATCATGATTCACCAACTATTGTATATGACACATCATCAGCATGTTATGTCTCTGCATGCCAAATATTAAAATCATATCTTATAAGATGAAAAATGTAGCAGATTTGACACAACTGTGTCAATTAGAAATAAAGAATCTGACCTTGAGAAGAAAGTTCAAGGTTAAATGTCACCACATATTGTGATGACATATTTTTCTACATGCCAAGTATTTTCAAAAGACAATAGAATTATTCCCCGACACAAATTTGGTACAGATGACAGATGTACGGACAAAAAGATGGACGGGTGCATTGACAGACTGGTTACAATAATTTGTCTGCCACAAAGTTGCAGGTCCCTTCATAATCATTTATCAGAATGATTAAACACTTTTTTTTGTTTATTTCAAAACTGCAAATGTTGTTCATCTTTGTGTGTGTGTGTCTTCATTTTTCTTTTCTGTGCCGTACTCATGTTGTGTATGATGTATTTAAGGTCAACAACTGCAATGCATGCTTTGGATGCTGTCTGTGACCTACATTTTATGCATGAGCGACTTGGTTAGGTAGAATGGTTAAAGTCCATTCGCACTTACTGACATGCCCCACTTCAACCATATTGGTATGTATGATGCATTTTGGGGTGACAACTGTAATGCATGCTACGGATGCTGTCTGTGACCTACATTTTACACATGAGCGACTTTGTTAGGTAGAATGGTCCATTCCTGCTTACTAACATGCCCCACATCAACCATATTGGTATGCATGATGCATTTTGGGATGTCGGCTGCAATGAATGCTTTGAATGCAGTCCATGACATTCATTTTACGCATGAATGAATCTGTTAGCAAGATAATGATAGTCTATTCCTGTTTACTGACATATTTAATTTGTGACAATGCTGTGCAACGAGGTGAGCTTAGCAGGCTGTTGCTGCTTTCTATGTTTAATTAGGTCATAGTGTTGTTGAAGTGTTGTCATAGACTTTAAAAACGCAGTATATTTTTTTCAACGGAGAGTATTGAATGATTTAAAGTCTGACACATCAATATAAGACTAAATGTTGTTCTTTTTTTAAATTTTAGATGATTTTGGCACATACTGCCAATATACGATTCCATTTGGTGAATTTTCCCGGATAATTTTGACGTCACAATATAAATTTTTGGACGTCACAATGTTACATGAAGCAATTTACCTCCGATTGACCCCAGGTCAATCGGGGTAATTCATTCATAAAACGAAATTGGAAATTCGTCTATACTTAGTCAATGTTATTGGTAGTTTACATTATAAATATAAAAAAATTACTTTTTGTCAAAAGTGGTATTATCTGAATTATTTCAGTTTCATGTGCACCAGGAAGTTATTATGATAGTAATACAGGAAAATGTGTACTGTGTCCGATTGGTCAATACCAAAGTTCATCAGGTCAAACTTCATGTATTACCTGTGAAACAGGAACAACACACAGCACAGGATCACAGTCCAGCGCCTCATGTTACAGTAAGTGTTATGTTTACAGACATCAAAAAACAAATGTTGGCAGGGTTTGATAGTAACTTTGTCATCTTTGTATCAAAAAGGACTAGAGAAGAACCTAAATTGACTAAGCATGCAGGGATTTTACTGACCCAAATGGATTTTCTGTGGAAGTTTGTGGGCAGCAGTTTTCTTGGTTTTCATAAATATTATTATTTTGTGGGTTCTTAAATTCAAGGTTTCTTATTCTATGCATTAAAACTCTTGGGTAAATGCATTTCAATGGAAAGTTAATTTCCTGCTTTCAAAAAACCACAAAATCTATGAAATTGGAAACACATGAACCGTAGTTTTGTGGGTCAAGTTTTAATTTTTCTTTCACAGCTGAGAGTAAAATCATTGGATCAAATGTCCATAAATTTAATTTGACTATTTTAGATGGTGTTCCAAGCAAGATCAACAGTAGCTAAAATACTATTTCCATGTGCTTTTACCAGATGCATTAAAACTCTAGGGTAAATGCATTTCAATGGAAAGTTAATTTCCTGCTTTCAATAAACCACAAAATCTATGAAATTGGAACCACATGGACCCTAGTACTTTCACAGTAGTTTTGTGGGTCAAGTTTTAATTTTTCTTTCACAGCTGAGAGTAAAATCATTGGATCAAATGTCCATAAATTGAATTTGACTATTTTAGATGGTGTTCCAAGTAAGATCAACAGTAACTAAAATACTATTTCCATGTGCTTTTACCAGAGCCTTTACCTCATCAACCAGCTGGCATTAAAGATTTTCTCATGAAACCAGTGATCCAATTTGAAAAAAAACTTTGTGACGATAGTCCTTGGACGGTCCCCTGTAAAAAAAGGTGTTTTCCAGGTTTGCATGTTATCAAAGATAGCCACCATAGAGAAATGTAGTTTAATGTTGGACCCTATGTGAAAAACACATTCATATACCTTCTTCTCTGAAACTACAGAGCAAATTGGAAAGAAACTAGACTACAATAGTCTTTGGATGGTGTTCTGTAAAAATGTTTAACATTGAGCCTCTGAAACTACAGAGCCAATTGTAATGAAATTTGAACACAATAGGCCTTGGATCATCTCATGTTCAAAAATTGATTTTCAGGTTCACATTTTATCCAAGATAGCCAATAGTGTGGAACATACTATATTATCGGTAATTTGTATGAATTTCCTTTGATCTACAGAGACTGATAATCTCAGTATCACCAAACTGGACACTATCACGAAATTATTAGGTCACTGTGAAGGAGTCAAGTGAGGGTTGCTATGCTGACGTCATGTTTTTGGCATTATTTTTCGTGTTCATGCACATAATATGTTGAACAAAGAATGCATATAAATTATTGCAATATAACAATATATTAATTGTGCTAAAATAAAAATTTCAGCTTATTTCTCTTTATCAATAAAGTTCTATTTATCATTTTGTGAATTACCAATAAAAGAAATATGCATTGATAGGGGCTTTATCACAGCGATACACATCAAGCTTGCCCTAACGGGCTGACTTGATACTTGCCATGATAAAGTCCATATCAAAACAAAATGTCCTTCCTATATTCCATATTTATTGGACATTATGGGAAAACACATTCAGACATCTCTGAAATGACTGGGCTAATTTGAAGCAAACTGAAATTTTCAGGCAATGCCTCCCAAGCAGACAAGACGTATACAATTTTAGGAGCCTTTTGATAATTAATATACAGTTATTGACTTCGATTTCTTGTTGATGGCTGCTATTGTGGACCAATTTGTATTTAGGCAATGTATCCCAAGCAGGCATCCTAATGTATCCTGTTCTCACAGCGTAGTATCCCAAGCAGGCATCACAATGTATCCTGTTCTCACAACCTAATATCCCAAGCAGGCATCACAATGTATCTGTTCTCACACCCTAGTATCCCAAGCAGGCAGCACAATGTATCAGTTCTCACAGCGTAGTATCCCAAGCAGGCATCACAATGTATCCAGTGCTCACAGCCTAGTATCCTAAGCAGGCATCACAATGTATCTTGTGCTCACAGCCTAGTATCCCAAAGCAGGCATCCCAATGTATCCTGTGCTCACAGCCTAGTATCATAAAGCAGGCATCCTAATGTATCCTGTTCAAACAGCCTAGTATCCCAGACAGGCATCCCAATGTATCCTGTGCTCAGAGCCTAGTATCCCAAAGCAGGCATCCCAATGTATCCTGTGCTCACAGCCTAGTATCCCAAAGCAGGCATCCTAATGTATCCTGTGCTCACAGCCTGGTATCCCAAGCAGGCATCCTAATGTATCCTGTTCAAACAGCCTAGTATCCCAGACAGGCATCCCAATGTATCCTGTGCTCAGAGCCTAGTATCCCAAGCATGCATCCCAATGTACTATGTGCACAGGGCCTAGTATCCCAAGCAGGCACTCCAATGTATCCTGTGCTCACAGCCTGGTATCCCAAGCAGGCATCCTAATGTATCCTGATCAAACAGCCTAGTATCCCAGACAGGCATCCCAGTGTATCCTGTTCAAACAGCCTAGTATCCCAAGCATACATCCCAATGTATCATGTGCACAGGGCTTAGTATCCCAAGCAGGCATTCCAATGTATCCTGTGCACACAGCCTAGCATCCCAAACAGGCATCCTAATGTATCCTGTGCCAACAGTCAAGTATCTGTAGCAGGCATCCCAGTGTATCCTGTGTCAGCAGCTTGATACATCTTTATTTTACAGCTTGGTCCATTTTGATATCTTTTTTACATGTATAATAATAACATATGTCTCTGTTTCACTCTAAGATGTCTTACTAGAAACTTTACATGTATAGTAATAACTAATGAATCTGTTTCACTCTAAGATGTCTTACTAGAAACTTTACATGTATAGTAATAACTAATGTCTCTGTTTCACTCTAAGATTTCTTACTAGAAACTTTACATGTATAGTAATAACTAATGTCTCTGTTTCACTCTAAGATGTCTCACTAGAAACTTTACATGTATAGTAATAACTAATGTCTCTGTTTCACTCTAAGATTTCTCACTAGAAACTTTACATGTATAGTAATAACTAATGTCTCTGTTTCACTCTAAGATTTCTCACTAGAAACTTTACATGTATAGTAATAACAAATGAATCTGTTTCACTCTAAGATGTCTTACTAGAAACAATAACTAATGTCTCTGTTTCACTCTAAGATGTCTTACTAGAAACTTTACATGTATAGTAATAACTAATGTCTCTATTTCACTCTAAGATGTTTCAGAAGAAGTAAAATGTGAATAATCTCAGTCTCTATTTTACTTCCACAGTGGAAGATTCAAGGTTAGGGCAGGCTCTCCCACTCCCAGGTTGGAAAATATTAAAAGTTCCTAGGGTTTTTTTCCAGAAAATTGGGTTCCAGGCCAAAATTATGGGTCAGGCCCCCTTAGCAGAAAGTCTGGATCCGCCACTGTTCCAGATGTTTCTCTGGAAATAATTTGTATATTGTAATAGGGTCTGTAAGTCTCGTCATGACTCACAAGAATCCATGATAAACAGGCAATTCAAAAACATTTCTCGCCAAAACATGACGTCAGAGGGCTGTGACGTTCTAATTTTTGTTTAAAACGTATAATATCTTTGTTTAAAATGTAACTTAGGGTACAATTTTTGATCCCCGAAGTTCCAAAATTGTGCGAGACTTACAGGCCCTATAATCCCTGTGACTATTTTACTTTAAGATGGTTCACTGGGATGAACTTGTAAATTATTAAAATAACTTCTGTATTTATTTAATTACTTAAAAATACATATTTAGTATTAACATGTGTATATTAAAAATATTTTTATTTTACAGCAAGGTGTTTTGCTGGGATGTATTATGACCTGACTGCCAGTACACCAGCATGTGTATTGTAATAACTTGTGTCTTTAATTTACAGCAAGGTGTTTTGCTGGGATGTATTATGATCTGACTGCCAGTACACCAGCATGTGTATTGAAATAACTTGTGTCTTTATTTTACAGGGAGATGTTTTGCTGGGATGTATTATGATCTGACTGCCAGTACACCAGAATGTGTATTCTGTCCTGTAGGATTTTATCAGCCAGACCAAGGGTCGTTCTTTTGTTTACCTTGCAGTTTAGGTCTTACAACTGCTGGTCAAGGTTCCACACAGACATCACAGTGTGTTGGTAAGAATAAACAAAAAATTGTTGATATTATTTTAAAATACAAGAGTTCACTCAAGAAATTTTATGTTTAAATTTGAATAGGGATATTTTATTTTTAGAATTCAAAATTTATCATTTTGGGAATTGCATTATTGAAAATATGAGTTTGGTTTATTGGTTTTGTATGTTATTTATACAGTTGAAGTTCGATGACTCAAACTGTAATAACAAGAACACAATGGATGTCTCTAACCCTTTTTTCTGGTCCGTTTGTTGGAATTTAAATACAGTTCAACCTTAATAGGTGGAACACCCCTCTAACTCAAA
This sequence comes from Modiolus philippinarum, assembly GCA_002080025.1. Classification (NCBI taxonomy): domain Eukaryota; kingdom Metazoa; phylum Mollusca; class Bivalvia; order Mytilida; family Modiolidae; genus Modiolus; species Modiolus philippinarum. The sequence continues at coordinate 38,878 of MJUU01071864.1, forward strand.
CTGATTTCATCAGTCCCTTGTGTGTTCTACCCATGGAAGTTAATGGAAGGAAATTCAATGTAATATTATACAAGGTAACATGTCGTAAATTATTTGATTTTTTGTAATTTCAAATCATTGTCAAGGCTACAACTTGCCTGCCCATTATCTGTTTTATAGAACTTAGAATATTCTAAATAAAGAGAGAGAAAAATATGACACAGAATAATTTTTGTCACAGTTTTCTTGGGAACCACACAGAACTATTTACAGAATTTTTCCTCAAAGCCTCAAAATGGAGAACTGCATCATCAAAAACAGTTTTGAATATGCTTCCTGTTTGACAAAATATTTTTATATTAAAAAGTATATCTCAAAAATAATTTCTATCACAAAATTTTGGGAAACTGCATATACCAGCTTTCTGACATTTGGCAAGGACGTTAAGTATGAAAAAATGTTGTTGTGTAAGAAATTCTTACATCTGATGCCTACTGACAGTGGAAAGAATTTTTAATATAAAAATTTAAGTATAGTGCAAGCTCGATATATCACCACCTTTAGGACCAGAAAAATTTTGGAGATGTATTGAGGGAAAAGACTTCATAGAAACTATAAATGGACTTTAAAAATGGTTGGCGATAAGTGAGGGACTGCCATTAAAGAGGGGTGATATAACGAGGGAGCACTGTATATATAGTTTAAAGTCCTTTTTCATGTAAATTTCTAAAATTTTGGATTTTTTTTCAGATCCTGCAACAATAACATCAGCGCCAGGTCCCGGTCCAGGTATGTTATATTTATTGTAAACCTTGAAACATGTGATTTTAGTCCATTGAGGTATCCACCTATAATCGAACACATGATCATTTTGAATGTCCTGGATGTTCATTGTTTTTTAATGGACCACAACTTTGGTAATTTTTTTGATAAAAAAAATTGATCTCCTTTTTTTTGTCATATAAACTCAGATTTTTTTTACAAATACTCTACAAATACATGGTAAAACAAAGCAATGTGAGTCCGTTTGTCTGTCCACCCCTAACAATGTCATGTCCAGGGTATATTTTTTTTGTGTTTTGAGATAGGCTTTTGATATTTTGCATGAAGATCGATCACTTCAAGACAATGTGGCGTGAACCATGATGGTGACCTTTGACCTTGACATTGGCTTCAAGGTCAAATTCTTGCTTTTGTATTGGCAAGTCTTGTCTCAGTTATAACTTGTTTGCCTTTTGAGATAAGTTTTTAGCTCACCTGGCTATAGCCAGGGTGAGCTTTTCTCATCACTTGGGGTCTGTCGTCCGTCCGTCCATCGTTGACTTTTCATTCGAAGATCTTCGCCTCTGAAACCACTGTGCCAATTTAAACCAAATTTAGTCACAATAGTCCTTGGGTGGTCCCCTTCAAAGTTTGTCATTTTTATGACTGTACCTCATCCAAGATGGCTGCCAGTGGAGAACAAAAATTAGTTTAACATAGGACCCTATGTGAAATGCATTCAAAGATCTTCTCCTCTGAAGCAATATAAGTTTATATTATCCAAGTTTTAAATTTCATTAAATCTGATCTATTTATCTTAAATTGTTTAGCATACGATTTTATCTTTTAGAAGTTGTTTTATCTGTACATAGCCATACGTTTTTAGCTCACCTGGCTATGCCAGGGTGAGCTTTTGCCATCACTTTGCGTCCGTCATCCGTCCGTCCGTCCGTCCGTCCGTCCGTAAACTTTTATTCAAAGATCTTCTCCTCTGAAACCACTGGGCCAATTGAAACCAAACTTGGCCACTATAGTCCTTGGGTGGTCCCCTTTAAAAATTGTGTCGCTCAGGTCTGTACGTCATCCAAGATGGCCGCCAGCTAGGACCAAAATTTAACATTGGACCTTATGGAAAAAAACGTTTCAAATTCTTTTTCTCTGAAACTACTGGGCCAATTGGAACCAAACTTTGCCACAATAGTCCTTGGGTGGTCCCTTACAAAAAAGGTGTTTTTTAGGTCCACCCGATTTCCAAGATGGCCGCCAGCGGGAAACATAGTTTTAACATTGGACCCTATGGGAAAACACTTTCAAACATCTTCTTCTCTGAAACTACTGAGCCAATTGGAACCAAACTTGGCCACAATAGTCCTTGGGTGATCCCTTACAACAAAAAGTGTTTTTAAGGTCTGCGCGAATTCCAAGATGGCCATCAGCGAGAAACATAGTTTTAACATTGGAGCCTATGGGAAAACACTTTCAAAGATCTTCTTATCTGAAACTACTGAGACAATTGGAACCAAACTCGGTCACAATAGTCCTTGGGTGGTTCCTTACAAAAAGGGTGTTTTTTAGGTCCGCGCAATTTCCAAGATGGCTGGCCACAATAGTCCTTAGGTGGTCCCTTGCAAAAAAGGTGTTTTTCAGGATCGCACTACATCCAACATGGCCGCCAGTGGGGAACATTGTTTTAACATTGGACCCTATGGGAAAACACATTCAAAGATCTTCTCCTCTGAATGTACTGAGCCAATTGGAACAAAACTTGGCCGCAATAGTCATTGAGTGGTCCCTTGCAAAAAGGAGTTTTTCAGGTCAGCGCGATATCCAATATGGCAGCCAGCGGGGAACTTAGTGTTTCCCATGGGGTCCAATGTTAAACTAACAGAGGTCTTCTCCGCTTTAACTAATATTGGATTTATAGTTTAATTATATATAAGGGCTCTTTAACATAAAATGTTTATGTTAATCAAGGGCCAGGTGAGCGATACAGGCTCTTGAGAGCTTCTTGTTTATGATTGTTTTAGTTATATATTTATTGTTTTAGTTATATATTCATAATATCACCAACAGTTCATGCCACGATATAGCTGAAATATTGCTGAAGTTGGCGTTAAACAACAATTAATCAATCAATCAATCAATCTCCTCTGAAGCCGCTTGAAGAATTTTAACCAAATTTAGTTGCAATAGTCCTTCGGTGGTCTTGGGTTTATAAGTTTTGGAAACTGTTTCTCTAATGGCTGGATGAAAAACACAGAGGATTGTGTTCCGAATAGATTTGACGGGAAATTTCAAGAAACTTGTTCTCCTCTCTAGAGAGGAGAACAAATGTTTCCATACCGTTCTGGAAATGTAAAAAAACGGGATAGAAATTAGAGAACATAGTTTAACATAGGACCCTATGTGAAATACATTCAAAGATCTTCTCCTCTAAAGCCGCTTGAACAATTTTAACCGAATTTAGTCACAATAGTCCTTGGGTGGTCCCTTCAAAGTTTGTGATTTTTATGACCGTACCTCATCCAAGATGGCCGCCAGCGGACTTAACATAGGACCCTATGGGGAAATTCATTCAAAGATCTTCTCCTCTGAAGCCCCTTGAACAATTTTAACCAAATGTAATCACAATAATCCTTGGGTGGCCCCCTTCAGAGTTTGTGATTATTATGACCGTACCTCATCCAAGATGGCCGCCAGCAGGGAACATAGTTTAACACAGGACCCTATGAGAAATGCATTCAAAGATCTTCTTCTCTGAAGCGGCTTGAACAATCTAAACAAAATTTAGTCACAATAGTCCTTGGGTGTTCTTAATGAAAGTTTGTGATTTTTATGACTGTACCTCATCCAAGATGACCGCCAGCTTGGAACATAGTTTAACTTAGGACACTATGGGAAATGCATTCAAAGATCTTCTCCGCTGAAACTGCATGATTAATTTTATCCAAATTTAGTCACAATAGTCCTTGGGTGGTCCCCTTCAAGGTTTTTATACGACTGCAAAAATTTTGCGGTCATATATTGGTATGGTGTTGGCGTTGTTGGCGTCTGTGGACAGCATAACTTTGCTTCTAGTCAACGGATCATTATGAAATGTATCTGATGTATCTTGGCACACACGTAAACAGAGTTTTTAATTTTTAATTGATGGCCCCGCCCATTTTAGAAAAAGGGGCCAAAAAGGGGTGAAATTGGGTGTTTTCACATTTTTGACTGTAGAATCTTTATTATTTATTGGATTTTGATGGGGTTTGTTTCAGTGTGCTCCTGAGGAAATTTCCAATCTGTACTATGCCAACGGATTTCACGTAGCATGTACCGCTCACGAGATAAATGGGGCCCAACAGGGGCAAATCTCAAAAAAAATAAATTTTTTATTTTAAGTCCGATTTTGATGCAGTTTTTGTCCCCCGCCTTTCGCGAAAGCGGGGGACTATAGAATTCGCCTTTCCGTCATTCCGTCATTCCGGATGTCGTTTCCGGATGATAACTTGAGTATCCCTTGCCCTATTGAAACAAAACTTATACAGATGGAAGGAATAGGGAAGGGCAAGAACCCTATGGATTTTGGGGTCAGTAGGTCAAAGGTCAAGGTCACAATTTCTAAAAATAGAATTTATTGCACCAAAATTTGGTCCCTGTAGGAAATTTTTATTTTTTATCCGATTTCAATGGGATTTTTTCCATTAGATTTCTCTCAATGAATGCTTTCATACATATGCAACAGATTTCTGGTATCTCTTACCGTTTTCAAGATAATTGGGGTCAAAGGTGTTGGGGGGGTGGGGGTTTCCGGATGTCGTTTCCGGATGATAACTTGAGTATCCCTTGCCCGATTGAAACAAAACTTATACAGATGGAAGGAATAGGGAAGGGCAAGAACCCTATTGATTTTGGGGTCAGTAGGTCAAAGGTCAAGGTCACAATTTCTAAAAATAGAATTTATTGCACCAAAATTTGGTCCGTGTGGGAAATTTTTATTTTTTATCGGATTTCGATGGAATTTTTTCCATTAGATTCCTCTCAATGAATGCTTTCATACATATGCCAACAGATTTCTGGTATCTCTTACCGTTTTCAAGATA
>MJUU01071864.1:59902-71405 GCA_002080025.1 Modiolus philippinarum
TCCAAGACATGCAATTTTTTGAAATTCTTCTTAGCAACCATGGTTTTTGAGTGAATTTGAAATAAACAAACATTTTAATGAATAAAATTGCAAAAATTTTTGATTCCAATTTTTGGTAAATTTCCTGGAACTCTCTTAGACCAATTAATTTTTGGAGTTCTACCTAGCAACCATACTTTTTTTAAAATATAGTGATGAAAACAGTAATTTTCAATAATGGAATTGCAAAAATATTTGATTCCAATTTTGGTACACTTCCTGAAACTGTTCAAGACATGCAATTTTTTGAAATTCTTCTTAGCAACCATGGTTTTTGAGTGAATTTGAAATAAACAGTTTAATGACTAAAATTGCCAAAAGTTTTGATTCCAACTTTTGGTAAATTTCCTGGAACTCGATCTTAGACCAATTAATTTTTGGAATTCTACCTAGCAACCATACTTTTAAAAAAAAATATATTGATGAAAACAATAATTATCAATAATGGAATTGCAAAAAAATTTGATTCCAATTTTGGTAAATTTCCTGAAACTCTTCAAGATCTGTTATTTTTTTTGGAATTTTCCTAGTAACCACACCATTTTAAATACATTTTAGTGAAAACAGTCATTTTCAATACCTAAATTGCAAAAATATTTGATTCCAACTTTGGTAAATTCCTGAAACTCTTAAAAACCAGTTATTTTTTTGAATACAGAAAGTATATAAAAGTTTGTATTGTCCTGATTATAATGATAACCTTACTGAGCAGGCAAGACACATGGTTCCGAAGAACCTTTACGAATTTTTACAGTGCAGGACAAAAAAAATCAACTAAATTGTAGAAAATTAATAAAAATATAACGTATCTCTTCATAATTTTTCAGTGTCTCCAATAGAAAAACTTATTACTCAAATGCTAACACTGCCAGATCATTGTTGTCAAATGGAGACGTAGAAGTAGAAATGCCAAGGAAAAAGAGGAGGAGAACAAAGAAAGGAGGGAAAAAGAAAAGAAGAGCTCAACACTTACCTGAGGAAGGTATGGAGGATCATATATATGAAGATCCACCTACCAGTACACCAAGAGCTATGCCTCCTCCCAGTACAGTATTACCCAAGTCACTGAAACCATTACCACAGAAGTATAGAACACCAAGTGAGGCATCATTTGGAACTAATTCTACATACCTAAAATCAAAAACAGATCCCTCCTCTTCAGGAGTGTTTAGTTCTAATGACTTCAGAAAACCTAAAAAAGAGTATACAATCAAAATAGACGATGATGATGAAGACTATAGATAACTTATATAGGTCATTATAAAACTAAAATAGGTCACAATAGAACTTAATGAGGTCAAGAAGAATTTACTGGGTGAAAAGTATTTACAAATATTTATTTTATACATGATTTGATACAAATTTTGACAAATGTGTCAGGCAAGTCAGTTTATATAGAAAAAGAAATTTTATACACAATACTTAGTGATGAGATTATATTTAACTTTTTATTTATTGCCACTATTTCTATGATTATTGAGTTATGGATTAATTTGGATATTTGTAGATTATACATATTATTTTTTTTTACAATATGATGTGATTTGGTGTTTTCAATTCATTTTTTAACCAAGAAATAAAATTGTCTGTGATATTTTTGTGTACAGCTTTAAAGTGATGTTGAATGAATGTGTGTATGTTTGTGTTTATATGTGTGTATTTGTTGAAGAATGCAAGTGTATAAGATAATTTGTGATAATTGACATGGCTCAGAACTTGCCTGTTTTGTCCTCAAAACACTCTTTTTACATTAAGTGTATGGTGATATTATACTTAATATACAGTGGACAAAATATTGTAAGGTTTATGGACATGGTAAAGCCACCATCAATATTGTTCTTGTCTGCAGATACATTAAATTTCCAGATAATAAAGAGTGGCTGATTATTTTGTTTCCAATGGCTGTAATAACTATGCTGGAAGTATACTTTTTTAAATTACTTTCTTATAAATATATCCAGAATTAAGTGCTATTCCAAATACTTCAGCAGGTTTGTAAATATCAATACATGACAATCAGAATGTAATTACGCAACAGTTAAATTTGTTCTAGTGATGGTGCCTTTATATATACTGTGTGGCTATTGTTTGAATTTAAATAGAAAATTAACTTTTAGAAGGTTGGAGTTTGAATCATAATATTTTTGATTTTCCTTTTTTGTTAGTTTGTTTCATCTATTAATGAATTTCACCAATCTTTCAGTGGAAAACTTTTCCAAATGCCTCTTATGCCTCTTTCTTATAGTCTTACATATTGTTTGTTATTATAGAATATAGAACAATTTTGATACGTTTATTGTTTCTTGCATTCATTCAAAATATAAAATACTACATTACATTTGATTATTCCCTTTGATAAATGAAATATTTGCATTTGATATCATATGAGAAAGGTATACTTGTTTGGATCTGATAAATAAAATTCAGACAGAACGGGTTAGAAATTAGATCAATAAGCAATCTATAGTAAACTAAAGCATTTTATTTTTTTTATTATTTTTTAATGGTTATGGTTTTATTATTTACTATATAAGTTTTAGTCTTAAACAATCAAAAGTTTTATGCAATACATGTAGTAATATGTAGTTTGGTTATTTAAGCATTAAATCCTTTATTCTGTGATAACTTGTAACATGTTAGCAATTTTATGTGTTACAATTAAAACCATTAAGCATTTGCAGTCACTGAATTTTCACAATTTTGAGCAACGAATGTTAACCGAATGTTAAAATTTCAAGTGAATTAATTTGACTTGAAATTGTAATTTTATCATGTAATATACATTTATTTTGTCATATGGAAAAGTATTGATCAAGAGTATTTTTTTGACTTAAAAGGAAAGGCAAGCAACAGTTTATAATATTTAAAAATAACACAGTAATTTTTTTTCCAAAACTTGCCTTTGTAGCAGATAAATTATAATATGAAATTATTGTCATTTTAGTCAATGTTTCAAATAGTTTTTAACATCAAATATTTAAAGTTACATGTAATGCCTAGCAAATATAAAGGATGAATTTTTTATTTCAAATTTAATATTAGTACTGTTAAATAGGCCATGATGACAACCAGATTCCTCTTGTAATTAGGAAAATTTAAAACTTTGCATCAAATGTATTAAAAACAGGGTTGGAAACGAAAGCTTTCAAGATAAAATTGAATTTATTTTTACATTATTATTTTTATTCCATTATATGAAGTTTGTTGTATTTATGAGAAAGATACAATAAAGAAACTTAGTATTCTTATTTAGTCTTTATTTGTAGTAAATAATAAACAAATTACCAAAGTTACTGTGAATTAAGTAAATAGTGTCTAAAGGGTCAAGTATTTCAATTAAATTGGTCCAGGCAACAAATAGAGTCATTTAATCTATCAAAAAGGCCTCACTGGCTTTAGCTAGTGCCAGTAACAAGCCAGCTGTCCCGAATTCATATGGTTGTTTACGTTTGTTTTTTGTCTTCTTTGTGTTTTTCCTGTGTAGTACCTTAGCAGATTGTGGCATTTAATTATAATTTTCAGCCATTGTAGGTGTTTCCTTTTATAATTTTTTTTTGTCCCGCCCGCTAAGAAAGTCGCGGAAAGCGAGACATATGTGTGCAAGGTATGACGGCGGCGGCGACGGCGTAAACTCAAGTTATTTTATAGAACCCTTTGTTGTAGGACCTTTATATTTGGTCCATAGGTTGCCTACGACGAACCCTATCTGGCGAACAAAAATCATGTGACCTTGACCTATATTTTGCGGTCCAGTGACCAGGTTAAAGTTTTTTTGCTTAAGTCTGTTTCTCAATAAATACAAGGTATAGGTCAATGATATTTGGTATATAGCTTAGTCTTGGTTATCACATGTCAGTCTGCCATATGGCATTTGACCTTGACCTCAATTTCATGGTCCAGTGAACAGGTTAAGTTTTTTTGCTTAAGACTGTTTCTCATTAACTACAAGGTTTAGGTCAATGATATTTGATATATAGCTTGGTCTTGGTTAGTACATGTCAAGTCTGCAATATGGCTTTTGACCTTGACCTCAATTTCATGGTCCAGTGACCAGGTTAAGTTTTTTTGCTTAAGTCTGTTTCTCATTAACTACAAGGTATAGGTCAATGATATTTAGTATATAGCTTGGTCTTGATTAGTACATGTCAGTCTGCCATATGGCTTTTGACCTTGACCTCAATTTCACGGTCCAGTGACCAGGTTAAGTGTTTTTGCTCAAGTCTGTTTCTCAATAACTACTAGGTTTAGGTCAATGATATTTGTATATAGCTTGGTCTTGGTTAGTACATGTCAGTCTGCCATATGGCTTTTCACTTTGACCTCAATTTTACGTTCCAGTGACCATGTTAAGTTGTTTTGCTTAAGCCTGTTTCTCAATAACTACAAGCTATAGGTCAATGATATTTGGTATATAGCTTGGTCTTGGTTAGTACATGTTAGTCTGCCATATGGCTTTTGACCTTGACCTCAATTTCACGGTCCAGTGACCAGGTTACGTTTTTTTGCTTATGTCTGTTTCTCAATAACTACAAGCTATAGGTCAATGATATTTGGTATATAGCTTGGTCTGAGTTAGTACATGTCAGTCTGCTATATGACTTTTGACGTTGACCTCACTTTCATGGTCTAATGAACATAGTTCAGTTTTTCTGATTTGAACAGTTTCTCTATTACTGTAAGAGGTGGGGTAATGATATTAGGCTTTTAGGTTGCTCTTAAGTAGAACATGACTGTTTTAGTGACCAAACAGGGACGGGCGGGACATCTATTAGGGTCCACTGTTGTTTTTTACATTCATTGCTTACATTCAATACTTCAGCATATCATTGCTTATATTTAGACACAAACATCTGCCACAAAAATTGTTCTTGTATTTACCATTTTCATTTAAAATCAACACTTGATTTTCGTCTTGTAAATTAAAATACATAGACTACATTAATGTCGGTACGTACTTTCAACAATTTATATCTCAGTCATGTATATACTCAGTGTTTGATAGACCAAATAAACATGATGTGTTGGTTTTTTTTAAAATAATGAATGTTGTTAGCACCTGTTATTGCTTTGTTACAATATGTCATTATTGTACTAATATAATAACAGAATGTTGCAATAACTACAGTTTACATATATAACTAACTATAAAGCCTGTATGTTAAGTCTTTTTCAATCAGGGTTGGTTATTATTGGTCAATTATTTTCAATTTATTTGGTTTTATTGGTTTTTTTGTCCTACAATTTAGTGTTTTTCCCCTCATCTCTTGAATACAAATTTTAAATATTTTTACTGATTCCTTGAATTTTTGTAAGAGATTGTAGTATTCTCAACAATATGTGGATAGTTTCTAAGCAAGAAAGGAACCTGATCTTATGTCTTCTTTATTATTGTGAACAGGAGAAAGAAAGGTGAATATATCAAAGAAAACTATGCGTTATAAATGATTTTTTTAACTCGAAAGCTATGAAATGGCTGAATGGGTGGAGAGTTTTTAAAATGACAAGAAAAAATCATGTGAGGCTTCAAGCCTATTAACAGCTCTTAAAGATGATCTTCGTGCTTCCGATAAAATATAGTGTGCAAGTTTCTTTCAAAATTGTATACATTGTGTATTTAAGTTATATTTCTTTAGTTGAATACAGTGTTGGTATATTTTGTATGTTTATCAAATTACTCGTTTTATTTATATTGCGTCTCAGTTTAACGCACCTGCCGAGCAGTAATTTGTCAAAGATGAAAATAACTTTTGTTTACCTGTGACATGTGCATATTTATAGCAATGAAATGGACTTGCATGCGAAATCACACAATCCGATTATTTTCACGTCTTACGGAATAACTTAATACATGTAGATGTATGCAGCAGTTCTTTGGATGATTACGAAGTTTTGTCATGTGTTTTCAAGGCTTTCGAGTTTCAGCTCCATAGGAGCTTTGATTCTTATTCAAGTAGTGTTCATTATCTGTTAGTATTTTTAGTCTTCCAAACAAAGTTTGTGGAGACTTATTGTGTTGTGTCATTGCATTCAAAATTGTTGTCAAATTTTAGTCATATTTGTATTATATTCTTTGCAATGCTTCAGACAATCAGTTGAGTAAACAAAAGCTAACAATTCAAAGTTATGTAAAAGACAAGCTTCTATAACATATACAAGACGAAGGAACTGAAGACTACATTTGGACTGGACTAATATTCAATGAATGTTTGCATATATAATAGTTAAGTATTGGGGAGTACTGCAAATTCTATCCAATAGCTTGCTACCCTATTAAGAGAATACTATAAAATTCTTTTCAATAAACTATCACCCACATTTTAATGAGTGGAGTGGACTGTCATTCTGCAAATTTTTATCTTGAATCCGTTGTTTAGAAAACCTGCAAATTCTGTTCAGTAGACTGTCAACCTGTTGTTAGGGAAACCTGTAAATTTTGATCTAGAGACTGTCACCGCGTTAAGGATCTTGCTATTTCTGTTCAATAGGCTGTCATCCTGTGGTTTAGGATTATATTTATGTTTTTAGCTCACCTGGCTATGCCAGGGTGAGCTTTTGCAATCACTTTGCGTCCATCGTCCGTCCGTCCGTAAACTTTTCATTCAAAGATCTTCTCCTCTGAAACCACTGGGCCAATTGAAACTAAACTTGGTGACGATAGTCCTTGGGTGGTCCCCTTTAAAAATTGTGTCGCTCAGGTCTGTACATCATCCAAGATGGCCGCCAGCTGGGACCAAAATTTTACATTGGACCCTATGGAAAAAAAGGTTTCAAATTCTTTTTCTCTGAAACTACTGGGCCAGTTGGAACCAAACTTGGCCACAATAGTTCTTGGGTGGTCCCTTACAAAAAAGGTGTTTTTTTAGGTCCGCTCGATTTCCAAGATGGCCGCCAGCGGGTAACATAGTTTTAACATTGGACCCTATGGGAAAACACTTTCAAAGATCTTCTTCTCTGAAACTACTGAGCCAACTGGAACCAAACTTGGCCACAATAGTCCTTTGGTGGTCCCTTACAAAAAAAGGTGATTTAAGGTCCGCATGATTTCCAAGATGGCCGCCAGCGGGAAAAATAGTTTTATCATTGGACCCTATGGGAAAACATTTCCAAAGATCTCTGAAACTACTGAGCCAATTGGTACCAAACTTGGCCACAATAGTTTTTTGGTGGTCCTTTACAAAAAAGGTGTTTTACAGGATTGCACTACATTCAACATGGCCCCCAGCGGGGGACATAGTTTTAACATTTGACCCTATGGGAAAACACATTCAAAGATCTTCTCCTCTGTAACTACAGAGCCAATTGGAACCAAACTCGGTCACCATAGTCCTTGGGTGGTTCCTTACAAAAAAGGTGTTTTTCAGGATTGCGTTACAATCAACATGGCCGTCAGAGGGGGAACCCTATCGAAAAACACATTCAAATATCTTCTTTTCTGAAACTACTGGGCCAATTAGAACCAAACATGGCCACAATAGTCGTTAGGTGGTCCTTTGCAAGAAAGGTGTTTTTCAGGTTAGTGCTATACTCAAGATGGCCGCCAGCGGGAAACATAGTTTTAACATTGGACCCTATGGGAAAACATTTTCAAAGATCTTCTTCTCTGAAACTACTGAGCCAATTGGAACCATACTTGGCCACAATAGTCCTTAGGTAGTCCCTAGCAAAAAGGTGTTTTTCAGGATCGCACTATATCCAACATGGCCGCCAGTGGGGAACATAGTTTTAACATTGGACCCTATGGGAAAACACATTCAAAGATCTTCTCCTCTGAATGTACTGAGCCAATTGGAACAAAACTTGGCCGCAATAGTCATTGAGTGGTCCCTTGCAAAAAGGTGTTTTTCAGGTCAGCGCGATATCCAACATGGCAGCCAGCGGGGAACTTAGTGTTTCCCATGGGGTCCAATACTAAACTGAAAGAGGTCTTCTCCCCTTTAACTAATTAGTGATATTGGATTTATAGTTTAATTATATATAAGGGCTCTTCAACATAAAATGTCTATGTTAATCAAGGGCCAGGTGAGCGATACAGGCTCTTGAGAGCCTCTTGTTAGGATTTCTGCAAATTTTGTCCAATAGACTCTCATCCTTTTAAGAGGTGCTTGTTAAATTCTTTTCAAATGACTCTCATCTCGTTGTCGAGGAAACCTGCAAATTCTGCTCAATAAACCCTCTTCCCGTTGTTACTTAATCCTTCAAATTCTGTTCAATAGATCCATATCACGTTGTTAAGGTGGGACGTTACCAAATGATGTCCCGTCAAGAGCTATAGGTCCTTCATATACGTATTCTCTAGACGTCAAGAATTTTCCCTTAAATTATTCCTTTACAAGGTATTGTAAATTGGCAGATTCAAAGTGAGAACCTCGGAACTAATGACAAAATAGGATGTTCATTTTTAGCTCACCTGGCCTAAAAGGCCAAGTGAGCTTTTGCCATCACTTTGCGTCCGTCGTCCGTCCGTCCGTCCGTCAACAATTTCAAAAATCTTCTCCTCTGAAACTGCTGGGCGAATTGTAACCAAACTTGGCCTGAATCATCACCAGGGTATGCAATTTCAAAATTGTGTTCGATTAGTCCGAGGATCAAACAACATGGCTGCTGTTACTAAAAATAGAACATAGGGGTAGATTACTGTATTTTGCAAATAACTCGAAAACCATTACAGATATCAAAAATCTGATATGGGGGTAAAAATGATCAGCATGGCAAGATATTTTGAAGAAAATCTGAAACCCGTCTTGGAGTTATTGCCCTTTTTCCGTAAAATTTTCAAAATTTTAATTTATTTTATTTTTTATTTGAAAAACTATAACAGATAGAGGTCAACTTTAAATTGCAAAAATGTTCAAGCATATCAAGATCTACCCACCCTGAAATTCTGAAGAAAATCCAAAACCCCTTGTAGGAGTTATTGCCCTTTTTTCACCGAATTTTTTTAATTTTTGTATTTTTTGTCTTTTAGTTCCTAAACTATAGAAGATGAAGGTTAAGTGTAAGATGATGAAATGTTTGCCATGCTGTGGCAAATTCAAAGCTGGTGTTGAAAATAGTTTGTTGACCTCCATTTTCAAAATGGCCGCCAAAAAAGGGCGGGAAAATTCAACATTGTCTGATTTCAATGAAATTTGGTTTCCAAATAGATATTGATGTGGCAACTTCAAAACTGATGTTAAAAATTATTCGTTGACTGCCATTTTCAAAATGGCCACCAAAAAAGGCGGGAAAATTCAACATTGTCCAATTTCAATGAAATTTGGTTTTCAAATAGGTATTGATGTGGCAACTGCAAAACTGATGTTAAAAATTGTTCTTTGACTGCCATTTCAAAATGGCCACCAAAAAAGCTGGGAAAATTCAGCATTGTCTGATTTCAATGAAATTCGGTTTCCAAATAGATATTAATGTTGTGACTTTATGGTGTTAAAAATTGTCGTAGACCGCCATTTACAAAATGATGTCTAGACTTCAAAAATGGAGTCAAAAGTGGTCATTAGCAAGAATGTTTTTTGTCAAAAAAGCCCAACAAAGACATAGAGTAAAACATGATCAGACTTTAAATACAGTTCAAGATATTGGTTGTGTTTGAGCTACCAAAGTTGGAGAGACTGAAGTTCAACTGTATAACTTACAATGTTAGCTTGATTGTTGCAAATAAAAACCAGGTGAGCAATACAGGCTCCTGGGAGCCTCTGGTATATGATATATGATGTTTAGAAAATAAAATCCGGGACTAAAATAATTAGAATTTGCGGTCAACGGGTAATGAGTCTTTTGACCAATGGAAAGGATAAGCAGGAAAAAGCATATTCCCGCAGTTGGCGGTATGATTTGCATGCTCAACATCATAGATACTTCGAGACGGAACAGTCATTTCAAAAAAGAGCATGGAGCGGGCCCAAAAAAAAAAAGAGCCACAGATTTTTCTACCGCAAAGGCACAGAAAAAGAGTCAGTCCGTAGAAACTTATCAATATTTTTCTTCAAAAAAGGTACAAAGCGGTTATTAGAGGCATATTTTCGGGGTTTAAATAGCAAACTAAAAGCGTGAAAGGTGGTCAATGACATTCATTCGTTACATTTCAACCGTGTAAAAATGGTTGAAAAAACAAAATGTTTTTTTTTTCAAAAAGACATAAGGCCACACCAATTTAATTTCTTGTTCTTCGGACTTTTTGGCATAAAAAATTGGGGCGAGCGAGCGATAAGAAAATTTTTTTATTTTTATTTTAAATATTGATTATTTAGAGGCGAGTACCAAAATACAGGGGCAAGTGAGTACTTTATTATTTTTTTTTAAATTTATTTTTTTTTTTTGGAAAACATATAAAATATTTATTTGATTAAGTTGGTGTTATCTCATATTAACTCTTAAATGGTGCCATTAATCTCAGATACATTTGTAGTGTAAGAAGAACACATAAATGCATTTTGTCTTGATTATATTCTCACCAATATATCTGGAATGTTTATTTGTTTTTATTCTCACCAATATATTTGGAATATTTATCATGTTTATTTTCGTTTCAATCTCTCAATTTAATTTTGGTTATAATTGAATAAAATGTTCTGTGCCATTTTGATTATTCATACACATGTTTTGTAACTCAGAAGAACAATCATGACCTCAAATTATTGCAAATTAAAATATAGCAAGATCAACTCAAGCAAGAAGATGCTTCTTTATTTATATTAGTTAGACTGCATTCTCACATGATCATTACCATAGTACTTATTGAAAAATGAAAATACTTTAGCCCTAGTCAATTTCAGTACTCATTTTGACAAACTATACATTCTTTTGTATCCTTTAGCCCAGATAAAATGAAAACATTTGGAAGACAGACAAAAAATATATACTGTTTAGAGGCCTAGCAAGTAATGGAATCAGAAATTTATAAAGTGCACAAAAAACTAAGCTTATTTAAAGGTGACACCAAAAACTAACTAAGTGTATAGTCACTGCAGAGGGTATGGATATTCCAATATTATGAGTTATGTCGATTTGCCAGCACCTTAGTACTGGCCAGCTTACTAGAATATAGATAACTTACTAGAATATAGATAACTTCTAAGACTACAGTCTACCATGTAGAGACATTAATCAAGTTTGTAATACATTCTTTAATTGCTGCAAGGATTGGTACAAAGCTCAAATTGAAATCTTGGTCATACTGACATAACCTGGAGAAATTTTTATATCAAATATAGACAACAAGCACAGTGAGGATTACAGTGCAAACACTACCTACATGTAACTCGCATATACATGTATGCAGAACAAGTCAGATAATGAAAGTACCTAGCCCTGTTTAATAGCACAAAACAGACAACACCATGCACCAACTTACATGTGTAACTCAACCTCTCTACACTCATAATTTGCCTATAACTAAGAAAACTTGAACATTATCTTAAGTCTCGTGTGAATATAGAAATAATTGTCATCACATATAATTATTACA
>MJUU01071865.1:13098-26047 GCA_002080025.1 Modiolus philippinarum
TTTCAATATTAAGGAGGTTTCACCTCGGGTCGTCGTCTGTATTTCTCGAACAATTTTTTTCTATAGCTTTTGGTCTGGTCACTCGGGAAACTGAAGTCCCAACCTATTGTGAGCTTCAGAAAAGGTAATTCTAAAGCAGCGCTGTGTTACCAGCTCTCTCAAAAGTGCTTCTTTTCGGACTCCATGTAGATATTGTAAGCGACCTCGCTGTCTAACTTACCTTTTTGCGTGGACAGCAGGCGAGTAGTATGACTAGTAAACGGTTTCAAAACATAAAAGGGCTTCATCAGTAACTATTAATCAAGTCATTGGGATTAATAAAAGCTAATTATATCATAGTCAACAGAAATTATGCCCTAAGCTAGCTGTCAGTAACTGCGAGCATTCGTCCGGAGCGAGCATTCGTCCGGACAGTACCTGTGTGTATTGTCTTCTTGTTTTATGTACTTCATTGTAAGGGTCCTCGTCTTGATAAGTTGGGCTTTTTTCTAGTTTGATTTTTACTGTGAGTATTTTCGTGTATTTAATTTTAGCCATTCACCACACATAGGGGAGGGTTTGGATCCAAGAAAACGAGTTTAACCCCACCGCAATTTTTTCGCCTGTCCCAGGTCAGGAATATGTTGGTCATTGGCTTGTCTTTGTCAGTGAGGTTCCTCACTGTGTTGAAGACCGTGCGGTGACCCCTATATGCTTTGTTTTTGGTCGTTTTAACCTGGATATGGGATGTTGTCTCCTTGTTATTAACCCCCATTTCCTTTCTTTTTCATATTAAGTGACCTTTTTGTCGACTGTCATCAATGGAAAAAGTTGTCCAGTTGGTGAACATTTGCGACGGACCAAGCAAAGCAAACTGACAGCT
The DNA here is from genome assembly GCA_002080025.1 of Modiolus philippinarum. Lineage (NCBI taxonomy): Eukaryota > Metazoa > Mollusca > Bivalvia > Mytilida > Modiolidae > Modiolus > Modiolus philippinarum. Next base: position 13,961 of record MJUU01071865.1, read on the forward strand.
GAAGTACAGTTTCACATGCGCGTAAATGCTCTTTAGCACATCAATTTGTGCGGAACACAATGGTAATTCTATGAACAGACAATTATGAATTTTCTTACTGCAGGACAAATTTGGCATTAATGTAAAAAAAAACAGTCTATTCTATAACTTCGGTATTTAGTATTTTTTACCACTGGGCCGATGCCTTTGCTGTTGGACTGTTAGTCCCCGAGGGTATTCACCAACTCAGTAGCCATTACCTCGGTGCAAGCCCGAAACTCGAAACTTGCAATATATAAATTTTACATTTTTTTTAAACTTAGGAGTATCTCCCTGTTGCATAGCTATGTCTTTAGCTGATTTTGGCTTTTCTATTTAGATCTCATTGGTTACTAGTTACTGGTTCTCTATCAGTTTCTACACGTATTTCGGTTTATGGACTTCCAAATGTTTTGATTTTATCTGCACTGAAGAGACATAAATTGTCGAAAAGCGCATATGCAAAAACAAAATTCACAGTAACTACGTAATTTTGTTATCTGTAACTAACTTTATTTAATATTTGATGAGGTTAAGATCAACCTTTTACACAGACAATTTCATTTTGCTGTCATTGCTGTCATGCTGTCATGCTGGTACGACGCATGATACAAGATATTCAAATCAAGCAGGAAAGGCGTATGAGTTACTATTTAAAATACAGAGCCAATCATTTGCACACAGACAGAAAAGGTGGACAAAAAACTAAATGCTCCATCAGCCGTCCCGGAAATCTTTAATACTTATGCCAAAATTATCCCCACTTCGATCAGATTGTTTTTCAAGAAACTCGAAATAATAATAATGTTTTCATTTATATCTAGATATAAAAAAAGTTAAGTTGATTACAGTGGTCAATCATATTCTACCCAAAACTAGGTCAGAACATCCGACAGCTCATTTAAATGTGTTCTTATGTACGATTCGGTTCATGTTCTATGTGAATATGTGGTCGATATAACAAATATTTGCTTTTGACGATTTATGGAATTAATGACAAATTTTACAAACATTTTGAATTATAATCTACTATCATCGATTGGTTATGGTTGTTGACACAAAGGAATTAATTTTCGTCATCAAGTGTCGCCGTGGAGAGCATAATGGCATAAAATATTAATGTAAGGCAATAATTATTGTTAGATAGAGATATGCTTTTTATTAACCTTTTCATACGTTGGATATTGCATAATATACACTCGGGTACCTAGTCACAATACCAAATTACATTTATAGATTTAAAAAGCTCTTCAGCAGTTTAGCTCTTTTTTGTGTGTTCTCATCATTTGGCCTCAACAACAGTGATGAGGAATTGTAAGAAGATATACACATATTTTGCGCTTAGTTCAGTCTCCCATTTCAGAAGAATTGTTAGGAGTATGAACGATATCTCATTTTAGAACGTATTTTATATCGTATTGTTAGGTCCAAATGTTTTGGTATTGGCTTTGCCTAAGTCTTTCACTCTGTTGATTGAACAATTAGGCCATTCGCTTATATTATGATTGAATGTTCCGGAATTCATGTTATGTAATCAAAATTGGACGATAACTATTTTTGTATCTTGATTTGTCTTACTTTTTCAATAATATATGAATTAGAAATGTCAGTGATTTTTAGCAATTGTACACACACTGTAGTGTAATATTTTAATGTGCATCTACTGTATCACCTACATCTCAATTCTGAGTATTCGGTTATAAATTTTACATGGACCTGGATAAAATTTTCTGGATTTATTCAAGACATTCTTAACAAAAGCAGATTCGTTTTGAATCTTTTTTGAAATATAGGAAGTATTTAAATTCTATATTAAAAATAAATTTGAACAAAATTCTTGATTAATTATATTAGTTTATTCTACTACTAATAAAATATTTCAATTTGTATTTAAATGATATCCTGTCTTGACGTCAATATGGATCAAGTGATTCTCACTTGTTTAACACGTCTATGTCAAATTTTGGTAAAAAAAGAAGCAAGACATAGTTAGCAACATAGTAGCTCAAACGAAATCGACTAGGTTTTTAACCCTCCTATAATGACGATGACGGTTCAAAATATCCAGCAAAAGTATGTTCATAGATGAGTACATACGATCAATGCATTATCAGTTCGAATTTCAATCAGGTGTCTTTGTATTTAGATGGGAATATTGGAGGCTCAACAGTGAAATGGTACTTTGATTTTGTCCCTGACAAAGTAGGTAATAGGAAATAGGTTTGGTGGACATCAATATCGGACACGGAGACACAATTCAACAATATTTGATGCCTTTGACCAAATATAAATATTTGTAACCTCTTTTTAAAACGTAACATCTGATGAAACTGCAAGTTATTCTATCTTATGGAATGCAGTCAGTGATCACAATAGGCAACATTTACAAAAGAACACACCATTCCACACAAAGATGAGAGAACATATATAGAACACATTAGGTTGGCATTGAATATGATATCAGCAAAGAATTCAGATTGTTCTTCTTCAAAACGGTTTGCTCAATCATAACATTTTTGAATTTGTGTAAGATTTCGGAACTCCTCTGTTTTTCTCCAGTTTAATGTGTTTAAGAATTTTGAACGCTAACCCAAATTTTTATTTCCTAATTGTCTACTTATGTCAGTTTAGGACATATGACAAGTTATTATAAAATTCTTGATATAACCTCTTTTCTATAAGACACATAATAGTCCTAATGTTAAATTGAGGGAAAACATGTCAATTTCCCCTCAATTTTCAATGTCTTTGTATCTCCGTAAAAGCACACGGTCCTATATATTTCTTTTTACTATTTCATTTTTTCAACAATGCTTAATCGATTAAATAGGTTTCAAGAAATTCTTAATATAAACAACATCAGGAGTGAGTCTCCTTAAAAGTTGTCGGTACATATTTTCTCTTTGTTATACCTTATAATTTTAGATGATGTTGAAGATCAAAATACACAATCAACGCTGATTTATATTTTAAACTTTTTAGTATCCTCTCTTAAAATGAATGTACTGGCACCTCAATCAGTCTTCAGGGGCTCCATCTACAGAGATGCAAGACGTATCCAAGGGCGGTTGATAGGGGAATGTCCTGTGTATGCAGGGTATTCAGGTCATGATACGGATAGCCTGGCTGCTGACTATTATAATAGTACTCTGTGGGGGAAATAACACGTTTCAAATAGTATAAAGACTGCTATATTTCCTTATTTCTCGATTCGAAAGAAGAGTCATTGAGGATTGCTTCCCCGTGCCTACCGATTCTTCCATTTGCAAGTGGGAACAAAAATCGTTACCCCAGTTGTCCTTCCACCTTTATTTCATTCTTCTTTTAAAAGATTTGAATTTAGTAACTTGTTAGCGCAATGATGTAGCTGAAATTGTGCTTACTGGACGTAAAACTCCAACTAATCAGTCAATCACAATTAATAAATTGATACCCGGGATATCTCATTTGCTGAGCTGATCTTCAAACTAAAATTCAAAGCAAAAAGAGCCTTTAATTAGTGCAGCATATACATGCGATCTTAAGCGAAGCTAAAATCTGTACTGTTTGAAATAATAAAAATAACAAAATTTGAAAATTACCGAACAGAGTCGTAAAGAGCCTAGGTAAATGAGACAAAAAGACCATTCAGATAGTTACCACCAGCAAATTTGCGGACTGCAATGGTCCTGACTTGGTACATGCATTTCAAAAGAAATGGTGTGTTAATCAATGAATTAACTTACCAAAAGGTTTAGTATTATAAAAAATATTTATTTATGAAAATATAAGCACCTCAACATACCTCTTTAAAAATTTACAAGACGATTTTGAAGTTTTAGACAACGAGATTTTGATCACCTTATTGTAACTCATTTATGCCATTAAGTCAAACAAGAAAACCATACAGATTATATTTTTATTTTTTACTATTAACAATTAATACATAACAACAGTATTTTGATTTCATACAAAATTTAAAGCATGTGACGTAAACAAAATACAAATGACTTTTCATTTCGAAAAATCCTATGAAAAACTGCTCGTACTCTCTTTTTCCTCCCTTTTCCAAGTATTCTTTCTTTTCCATCTCTTCCATAAAATCTCACTTCTCAGTTTCTCCCGACAAATTTTACTTCTCCCTCTCTCCCAACAATTCTTACTTTTCCTTCTCTCCAAATAATTCTTACTTCTCCCTCTTCCCAAGCATTTCTTACGTTTCCCTCTCTCCCAAAAATTTTATCTCTCTCCCTCTCTTTCTTGCACAATAACATTCATTCATTCATTCATTAAAATTCTACAATTAAAATTCTATCTGATGTATTTTTCTATCTGTTGAGAATCTGACTGAGAAGCAACAGGAGTAGTCTTAAAGGGATTTTTTGCATTAAATTTATACCAGATAAGTAAATAAAATGTTATAAAATAAGTCATGAGTAACTCCGGTATTTTTTATTTACACACAATTTAGGTATGGCATTGATTAAAGTAACTGGGAACCGAAACGTCACTACAAAAAGGAATTGTCAAAATAGGATAACAACATGGGAAACACTAAGCCGGAAACAGACATCAAATAAGTACGGCACAGAAAAAGAAAAATGGGGACACACATACCATTAACGCGTACCAAATAAAAAAAAACATGGATGTGATCAGGTGCACGTAACCGGTAGATTTAGCATCTCCTGTTTCTTATAAGACATTAATCGTGTTGAATATAAGTTTCAGTTGTAATTGGTAAATGATGTCGACATAATCAAAAACTGGGTGTTGGTAACAGTAGGATCAAGTAGAGGACAAAGCAGAACTTCAGCTATAAAAAGGAACGATCTGTTATCATCTTGGGAACGGTTCCACTAGATCGGAAAACTTCTGCACAGATGACTTCAAGCTTTTGGTAAATAACAAAATACCGAGTTACTGTGACTTTAGTTTCTGCATATGCGTATTTCGACAACTTACGTCTCTTCAGTGCAGATCAAATCAAAATCTTTGGAAATCGATAACCGAAATATGTGAGAAACTGAAAGAGAACAAATTACCAAAAGGATTTAAAAAGAAAGCCAAAACTCAGGAAAGGACACAGCTTTGAAAGAGGAAGATACTCCTAAGGTTTTAACAATTTTCTTAAATTAAGATTTATAACATTTTTAACAGCGAGTACCCCTTGACCCATCTGTCAAATTACGTATTGTCATTTTCTCTACTTTCAGGATTGTGGTCATGGAGTTAGTAGCCTACCTGTCTTTGGTTTTATTCGTATGTTTATTATACTATAGGGAAACGGGACAGATAAAGGGGAGGTTTGGGTACCAATCAACCGGTTTAACCCTACCGCTGGCTTTTGCTAGTGCCGGTACCAAGTCCGACTGTCCCGAGTTCCTACCGTTGTTACCGTTTGTCCTTTATCTTGTTTGTGTGTTTCCTGTGTAGTTCCCTGGCAGATTGTGGCATGTGACTGTTATTTCCAGCCATTGTAGATTTTTACTGTTATCCCCTTTGTTACATATTACTTTGTTTTAGCAGCCTATTTCTAAGCAACCGACCTCCATAAAGGAAGCCACTTTATCGAACACAGTCTCTTGAGTAGCGAATGAGTTTGGAGACGTAAACTTCACATGCTTGTGCTGTTGAAATGCTGTTATAAAGCAAAAGGTAGATGGCTATTGGAAAAGTAAATTCATTGCGTTTGTCATACAGCTCAGTTTGTAGTCTGACTATGTTAAATAAAGGAATGATGCTGATGTAGAAGTGTCAGTAGTATCATCAATGTTAAGCTCTTTTGGATACTAGACGAGATGAAGAATATCCACAACGTGAGGGTTTTTAGTGACATAATTTCACCCATATAACGGAAGCTGAAAATAAAGGATTGGGCTAGGTTTCTTATTTTATTTTGAAAAAGATGATCAAATTGAATATTAAGTTTCCAATTTGACCTGTTAATGCTAGATGTCAGAGCATAATTCATGAACGGTAAGAGACTTTGAGATATGTGTAAAGAAAATCTAACAACATAATTTTCATTTGAAAGTTAATTGTGTTAATCATGACTTTTATTGAAGATTACTTATAATAATATATAAAACTTCTCTAAAGCTTTTGTAATACTTGAAATTTGTCTAGACACTGTCAAGTACATTATCAAGTTTGCTCTTTGCAATGGAATAATTCCCTGAAGAAAATCTATGATATGTCGTCTAGGAATACCATTGATATATCAGGTTAGAATACATAACCATTAATCATTAAATATGATAAATGGATAGTAATGCAACAAAAATGTGAATTGAATTCTGAAACATAGAAATATCGCGACCTGTAAATGGGGTGCCTAAGTAACAAGTTCAAGGTCAAAGGTCACTAACCATGGTACGTTACACATCGTCTTGAAATGATATCTACATGACAAATACCCGAGTAAAGCTCATATGGTGCTGAAACTCGAAAGCCCTGAAAGTCTACACGTGGCAAAACTTCGTAGTTATCCAAAGAATGCTGCATAGGAAATAACGAATTAATATGCTTTATTGATTTGATCAAGGGGGATAGAAAGTACAATATATCAAAAGTGAATAAGAAATCACAGGAAATTCCATAATCACGTGAATATGATCGAAATGGTGGTGTCCAGATCAACCCATGAAGTAAACAAATACATTCGTCGATTTGAGAACTGATTCTATAAACACGAACAGAACAACTTATACATATTAAGTTATTCCGTAATACATGAAAATAATCGGATTGTGTGATTTCGTGTGCATGTCGATTCCATTGCTATAAATATGACACATGACACAGGTAAACATGTTATTTTAATCTTTGACAAAGTTCTACGCGACAGTATTACTGGATTTATTCCAAGAGACAGGGACGTAAATACTGTGAATATTTATGTACTGTATGTTAATATCAATTCTATATAACAACACCGTAAGTATCCGACTTACAAAAAAGGATTTTGAAAGAGATTTACGCACTATATTTTGATCGGAAGAATGTAGCTCTTCAAATACGTTTATAGGCCTGAAGCCTCACGTGACTTTCTCGGATGGTTTTAACAACTCTCAGTCTACGGCTTTCGAGTTAAAAATGACACGACTTCGTTACCAGTAGACAAACCGATTAAAAGATGGATTGATTAATAATAAGGCGTTCGCTACTTTGTGTTTGGCATTCTAGAAAATTATCACCAATATTTGTTAAAGTTTCTAATATACGTGTTATTTAAAAAAAAACAAAGTACTTTTGGATATAAATATTGTGTGACAGTTTCAATTGTCCTGGTTTGGTTCCTATTTAACGTGAACCTGAATCGCTCACCAGGTGGCTATTGATCAAATAAGATTTTCACACAAGATTTTATGACTAAATCTGAGGTGGCAGTCAATTGGTGGTAAAATCATTCATATGGCAAATTACTATCTTGTTAAAATGCCTAATTAATATGAATTTGATGTATGAAATGGTTTTCCAGGATAAGCAATTTAAAACATTTTCTTACATAGTTCTTTATCTAACTGTATTCACCCTTGGTGGCCTTTTTTCTGATTGGTACAAGAACATTAAATTTGGTAGATAACATCAAGTTACCATGCCTTCTTAATATCAACTAGATATATCATACGAATTTCAAGAATTAGCAATTTACAAGAGTTTCCCATAGGGTCCAATGTTAAACTATTATTTGCAGTGGCGGCCATCTAGGATTTATGATCGGTACTAAAATCATACATTTGTTTGATGACCATCATGTTACCATGCCTAGTTTATATCAACTTAAGTTTATTTATGAAACGGTTTTCAAGACGTAACAATCTACAACAATATCCCATGCTGTCATATGTTTAATTATGTTACCCGGCGGTGGCGGCCATCTTCAATGAGATGCGCACCGATTGAATATATGTAGAAATTGTAGTTCTTGATAAGCTGAACACTTTTGCTATTCAAACTTAACCTCTATCTCGAATCGTTTTTGAAGTATAAGCCAAAATGTATAAATTACGAAAATTTGACAAATAATGGGCAATAACCCCAAAATTGGTTTCTATATTTTCTTTCAAATATCCAGAGGACAGATCTTTTTATGTTGAACATTTTTTGCAATATCAAGTTGACTTCTATCTGTTATAGTTTTCTAATAAAAATTTTAACAAAATTAAAATTTTGAAAATTTTACGGAAAAAGGGAAATAACTCCATGATGGGTTTTGGATATTCTTAAAAATTGCAGGACATGTAGATCTTGCCATGCTGACCATTTTACGCGCCTCAGATTTCGACATCTTTAACAGTTTTTGAGTAATTTGAAAAAAAACAGCAATTTACCCCTATCTTCTATTTTTATAGCAGTGGCCATGTTGTTTGGTCTTCAAACACAATTTGGAAACTGAATATCCTTTTCATGAAACAAAGTCCAAAGACGTGATTCAGACCAAGTTTGGTTACAATTGACCAAGCTGTTTCAGAGGAGAAGATTTTTGAAATTGTTGACAGACGATGTATAATACTACGAAAATTTGACAATAAAGTGCAAGGTATTTAGCTACAGAGGGGTAGATCTTGGTATGCTAAACATTTTTGCAATTTGAAGTTGACTTCTTTCTGTTATAGTTTTTCAAAAAAAAAAATTAAATTTAAGGGAAAAAGACAACAACTCCATGACGGGTTTTCTGATTTTTCTCAAAATTTCAAGGTAGGTAGATCTTGCTATGCTGATCATTTTTTTATATGTCAGACTTTTGATATCGGTAACGGTTTTGGGGTTATTTGCAAAATACAGCAATTTACCCTATGTTCTAATTTTAGTAGCAGTAGATTGACCTGCCAACTAATCAAACACCATTTTGAGAAGCCATATTCTTGTGATGAGTTAAGCGAAGTTTCGTTACATTTGGCCCAGTGATTTTAGAGGAGAAGATTTTTGAAATTGTTGACAGACAGACTGGCGGACAGACAATGGACGCATAGTGATGGCAAATACTCACATGGCCTTTTAGGCAAGGTGTAAGGCATTCAAACAATTATCCAGTCACACGAGATTACCCGTTTTGCTATAACTTGTTTACCAATTTAAAGCATAATATTGAACAAGCCCTCTTTGTACAAACAAGTGATGACTAATGAATAGCTTGCCAATAACAAAATGAGCACACAATAAATAATAAACATTAACAATGCACCATTTGCCATGCATTAGTGTCACAGAAGATTTAGTCAACTTGATTAATTTAAAAGTTTGCTTGAACAATTATAGTCTGTTCAAGAATTATGCAATGCACTTGTAAAAACTTAGTTTACTAGCAAATATACATAATATGTAAAAGGTATCAACTTTTAAACATGTTGAAATTCAAACATTACATAAGACAACTATTAACAGTGTTTAATGTTACATTGAAGCATAATGTACATTTTTCAGATTTTTTCTCAGCACCAATCATGGGGACTTACTCCCACTCTAGAAAAAAAAACATTTATTAACTATCAAACATGAATTTAAGAGAAAAAAACAGGCGTTTCCCCCCGAATTTCATATTTGATAGTAAACAATCGGTTTTTTTTCTTTCTAGACCAGGAGCAAGTCTCTGTGCACCAACTCAATCAAACTTACTTTCTCATTAATTCATCTGACTACAAATAATCTGACACTATCCAAATCGGTATTGTTTATTACCACGTCACGATTTCTCGCATTTTAGGAGGTGTGTACCTTGGTTATGGTTTCAAGTAAAATACCCGTTGAAGAAAAAAATCATATAAAATACTATAATTTTGAAAACAAATCAGTAGCATGTTCTAAGGTTACAATAGCCGAATTACCGGTAATGTTACTTCCAGAGTGGTGTCTATCTTTGTACAAAAACGGGTCCAAATACAGATAATACAGAAAACGAAAACAGAGACAAAATTATAGAAAGGGGGGAATCCTGAAATAAAAAATCTAACACATAGCAATTAGGATTGTAACAAAAATGGGGACAATATGAAAAAGTTAATAAGTAAAAAAAAAACAAAACAAAAAAAAAAACAAAAAAAAAAAAAAAAAAAAAAAAAACAAGAAAACCACAAAACAAGGCTCTAGCGGTGTTGATTTTTAGGCGACACTCACTTGCTAAAAATGTACATCTGTAGGATGCACATTCCTGGTCGACTTCGATTTGCTTAACTCGGGTTATTCTAGTTACTCGAGTTCCAATCGAACGGTGCGAATTACTCTGCAACGTCATCAATTTGACCTTGTGAACCTACTCGAGTTCAACCCAGACCAGGGGCAGGTTTAATCGAGTTGAGTAAAAAGTCAAGATGGCGGAGAAAAAGTAGTAACAAAATAATTAAAAATGACTTTTTCCGTATTTCGACTTATTGCATTATAGCCGGGACTAATAATGCTTCTGGTTTTGTAAAACTGATAATAAATTGGAACAGGAAACAAGAAATACTTGGAATCGATGTTGATTTCGTCTGATATTTAAATCAAGTGGTACTTTTCGGATTTGGCTATACATGACAATGAAGAAAAAACCTGAAACAAGTAAATTTGCGTCAACAAATATAATGTTTGATCAAATATAGGATTTAGGAAAGCCCCGATTTTGGACTGGTAAGTTAACAGAGGTCTGTAATAATTATATTTTTATTCTTATGCTTTACGATAACAGCTTGACAAGGCAATTGATTTTTAAATTGGCTAAATCCTAATCTTGCCAAGATATTAGGTTTTCTTAATGAATATTTAAATTGGGAAGAAACACCCTTAATAACTCACTCGATACAAAAATTGATATTATTTCCATTTTGAGGATCACCACTCGGATAACTATTCCACAAAAATAATTTGTCCGAAATGTATTACCAATGGGTATGAAGATCCGCAACCAAAATACCTAAGTGAAATATCATGTTCAAACGGAAAAAGTCCTTTCAGCATAAGCCAAAAAAAAAAAAAAAAAAAAAAAAAAAAAAAAANCGGGGAGATATAAACTAGAAAAGTAATGAATTTATTAGAAACATGCTGCTCTTATCTTTTTTCTAGGCATAAAGAAGAACTACACCGATATCTATTTCATTTTTAATGAAATTGAATACAATATAGTACTGTCCTTCCATTTTGATAGTTGAACTCGACTGTAGAGTTTCTATTCGATTTGGTTCTCGTGTACGCATGCGTATTTCAATAAAACGTTCAAGCGACTTTGTAAACGAGTTACTCGAGTTTTTCAAATCGAAGTCGACCCCTGAGAAAAAAGTTTATCGTATCAAAGTTTTGAAATTAATATTTTATCGATCATACAGCAAAAAGTTAAGTATACAGATAGGTCAGAGTGCCCTTTTTTGGAATAAACACGCGCAGAATTTTTGTGAGGAAACCTAAGAATATTTATCCAATATACATATAAACCTTTTAAATGCAATTAAGGAGGTTCGCTCCTCGTGTTTTGAAATTTCTGTCAGATTTTCGGAATTCTCTGGTTTTATCCATTTTAAAGCATTACAATTTTTTGCCCATGGACCTCCTTATTTTTTTTTCCATAATTTCATTTTATACATCTTAATAAGTATTCTGTAAAGATTTCATTTAATTTTATTAACTATTCGGTCACATCTATTCGTGGTCAAACTGTGGTAATGTAAATCCTATGAAAAATCCGAGGAGTTCAGTTTCCCGCCAAATTCTCAATCACTTAAATCTCAAAAACGAGATCATCAACCTATCATTTTTTACAATTATATTACTTCTTTTTTAGTTTTCTAATTTTTCCTATTTATTTTCAAATAGAGTAGCGAACCCCCTTAAGGAATATTAAGAATTTCATCAAAATTTGTCAACCGTGTATCTTAGATGAATGCAAACATATTTTGAAAAGAAAAATTGGGTTCAATGAGCAATTTTTTTCAATGAAATACTAGTATGTTCAATTTAAGAGTTTCTGTTTCACAAATGAGAACGGAGATATCTTTGTGTAGATCCAGAGTTTGTTACCGGACTGACTAACACCGACTGTGATAAAACAGGACTTTTCACTGGCAGTGTGACGCGTGCCACGCGTGGAGCAGATCATGCTTACCCTTCTGGAGCACC
>MJUU01071865.1:26159-53838 GCA_002080025.1 Modiolus philippinarum
TTCGTTTGCCGATGCATTTCGAAAACATTATTTTATAGTGTGGTCAAATTTAGAAAATAAGGAATAATTACTTAGCAAAAATAATTACTTCAAACAAAATGTAATTTAGGAAATTGGCGACACAAAAATACTAACAATATTTCATATTATGGTATACACTGAAAATGTTTGGCTAATCAGCTAATTTGCTTGCTGTACGGAATGTCAAATAGCTTTTATATCAAAGAAATACTGACTTAGGCATGTACTTTATCAACTGACGTTTCAAAACTTCTACATGTACAAACCGACGAGAGGAAAATTTCTCGATTTTCAAATTTTACCGCCTATAAATATAAGGCTAGACACTAAACTGCTAACCAAATACATTATATGCAAATCTTTGAAAACATATTTTAACTACTTTTGTAACTTTCCTAGACATTATCTGTGTACATAACATGCAAACATCAGGAAAATAAAAAGGATTTACCCTTGATATCGAATTGTAAGTGCTTCTTAGATAACAGTTACAATAAAATGATTATGCCTCCATTTTTTTACCAAACAAAATAATAATGTCTTGGCGAAGTTTTGTGTGTTCATGCAGTATATTAACGGCAGCTTTGCTGTCACTTCACCAAAGTCCCATCTGTAACCAGAAACAATGGTATATCTATTAGGTCTTTGTTCCAGCAGTAATCAAGTTCAAGCTAACGCGCTGTGACATTGTACACTGGTTACATTTACATTCTCGGAGACAGCACAATTGTTTAAGTCCACGGCGGAAATCACAGCTTAATACCAAGTAAATGAAGAACTTGTAAAATGAATTTCCGATTCCAAGCCACAGAAAATAAAAATGAACTTTATGTGGATATTCGGAATGTGAGTCGAGGAATGTTCCAGCAATTTGTAATAATAACCATGGCAACCAAGATAAAAAGAACACAACTGAAACCACGAAGTTCATAAAATAGTTCTTTGGTCTTGAAGCAGTATCAATCATAATATTTTCAAACATATGCTTCTTTGATCTGAAACGTTCGGTAAAGATATACGCATTGGTAAAAATAAGAGCAAAGAAAGCAGGACAGAGAACTAAAATTCCTGCTGTAACAAAGTATGGCTTTTGTGGTCCTGCGTTGATTGAACACATAAACACTTCTTCATAGTAGGAAGCACGCTGGAATGAAAATAATGGTGGTCCACAGAAACTTAACGCTGCAAGCCATGCGAATATTATCCAGCACGTAGCACGTGTTGTTGACATAGCTGTTTTGTGTCTTTGTGGTTTCCGAATGGCCAAGTAATGGTCTACACTTATCCATGATAATGAATATGCACCAGCAATGAAAAATACTGCAAGCAAATAAGCTTCAATGTGACAGAAGATTTTATCTTCATATATCCACGAGTTACTAAACGTGCTAAAAATTGCAAAAGGTGTGATAAACAATCCCACACACAAATCAGCAATAGTAAGTGATCCAAGATATATCTTATTGATATTCCGAACACTTTCTGTCCAAGCTAATACCAGTAATATTACAGTATTAGTCGAAACAATAGCAATTGTAAACACAATAGTCACAATGCTTTCAACGTAGAACGCCATTTTATAGATATTTGAAGTCTGATGAAACCGCTTTCATTATGTTCTTCTTCTTTCCGATGTATTATGATGAATGCTCGACTTTGTCGATTTCAATCAAACTTGTTTAGTTTTCTGGCTTAATTATACTATTTGTCGTTAATTCAAATTTGTTTCAGATTCGTTTCGCTTGCCTGTAGCTATCTTGTTATAAAGCTGAATCGATATTCTGGCATTTCCTCACTAAAACCAGTTTAAGTAGTATAGTATCATTGTCAATCAAATCACAGAAAAATGTAATTTTCTTCTGTAGCCTCGGATGTTGCATTAAAATCTGGCAAAGTGAAATTGAAGTATAGTTTCTCTGTTATTCAATAAAATCTTTACTCTTCGTCTGTTTCTACGAAATTTGAATTTGTTTTGTCTGAAAATGTAAATTGTACAGTAAAATACGGATTTAATTATCAATCAATAGATATTGTTACAATTAAAGAAAACAAATCACACAAAAACCATCTAAAGATCCTTTTGTTTTCTTCTAAATTGATAGATTAATTTTCGATTATAAACCCCACAGCAAATAAATTCTGAACAATTTCTATCTGTATTTATAGAAGCGTTTCCAGTTAATTGATTGTAGTTATGTAACAAGTCTTGCTGGTAATAGTCCGTTGCTTTGTTGAATTGCATATTATTCAGTACTTGACATGTACATTTGTTATATATTTATGTAAATTTGGCACGAAATAGATGGAGATTGCCGTTATAATTGCTTTCGTCATAATTATGCATTCAAATGCACTATTTTTGTTATCTACAAACTCTATGTACTGATTTGATACTTCAGCCATAATAATAGTAGAATTTATTACTGATACTGATTGATGGTATTGACAATGTCAGTCTAATTATTTTGTTCTCTTTGATAACACTTTGAGTGTTATATCTTACGAGTACCTGTTACCTGTTTTGGGTTATTTTAGGCAACCAGGGCTTTTTCTGTTTTTTTTTTGTGTTCTTTTTTCTTTTTCTTTTTTTTTTTGAAAAGGGGACTAAGGCATTTTGGATTTTTCAATAAATCCAATCATCACTTTTACAAAAAAAAAAAATCACAAAATAACAGGAGAACAATATTGCCCCTGAAAATATGAGTAGTAATGTCTAGGGGTAGAGGCTGTAAATGTTTTATGAGCCTTATCTTGCAAATTCAAAACAATTATATCAATTTATTATAATCTAATATAATGTAGATTATAGCCAATCACATTATGAGTGACAAATAGCAGATGGAATATGTTTTATTCATTCCACGAACACAGGCATCTGTTTTTTTTGGTATGGGTATATATACCCTAAGGAAAGTCAATGTTGGATTAGACAAGGCAAGTTACAGGTGTCCACTAATAAGGGAGGGTAAAGATTATAAAAAAATCTAACACACTTAAATGTAAACCCATTATAATCCCCACTTATTCTGCAAAATTATATGTAATTTTTCCAAAATGTGCTATTCTATTTTCTATTTCACTGTTTGAAAAGATTTTTGCACTTCAGCCAATCTTTTGCCTGAGCTGCCAAAGGAACAAAAAATGTGAGACTACTGTTGACCCCCTGTCGCATTGTTAACTTTCTGTGAAAACGCCCTATAATGTTTGGAGATCGAACTGTACTCAATAAAAGCTTATCTAGTGTCAATCTAGTAAAACAGCGATAATTCTTACACAAATAGTATAACCTGGAACCTTCAAACAATAGTGAGTTAAGTTGGGGCTACAAATTACGAAAAAGTAGAAGTTTTGCCGCAGCTGATCTGTTCAGACTCTACGTTGAATGCTAGATAAATCCATTTATACCCTAAAAATTGATATATCGTTTTATAATTCAAAATAGGTTGAATTCGAGTAACCCCCCTCCCCACCACAGACACCGTGCTTTTTGTTGTATTCTTAATTATGTAAATGTGTACAATAAGAGAAAGATATCTTTACCGTAACCACAGCAATGTCCGTTTTTTGTCTTTTTACTACGAAATATGAAATGCGTGAAAAAAACGAACGAAAATACCTGTCTTGTGAAACTTATGTTGAAAATTATATTAATAAGTTTGGCGCTATGCCTGCGTATTTTCCCGTATAGCTATTCTTCATTTCTTTTTAACCCAAATGATATATCCACTAAAAAGTTATGTAATATAATCAATTTATTGTAGTTTCTGTATAGTTTGTTGTGTTCTTACTCTTATCAATATTTATAACGTAACAATATATATGAAAACAAATATAAAAGACACAAGTGTGTTCAAAATAAATCGTTTTAAACCAAATTAACAATTACTTCGGTTTTTTGCTATTCATCCTTCATTTCTCAAAGAGTACACCATGTAACTGCCAGACAGACATTTACAAGTTATGTCATTGAATATGACATCTTACATATTTTGCCTTATTATTATATCGGATGTATCCTAAATGTTGATTGACGTACAAGACGTTTCTATTAATGACCGGCCAATCTATTCACAAAGTTAAGACGGAAGCTGTTGTACTAATTTCCCAAGAGAAAACTTGTAACAATCGATCACAGAAAATTTATGTCTCTTAACCTGATGAAACTTTCACATAGACTGTCCTCCGTCATTTATATATCTAATTGTTGTCCTAGATAACACCCAATATCTACTTCCATTTTGCATTAGGCTTTTAAAGTTAAAAACGCCAACGTATTGTAGATAACTCCACTGGTGTTTTCATTTTAGTAAATTTTGAGTACTTATTCCCCCGATATTTACATTTTCAGGCTAAATATATATTCTATGATCAATTTAATAAATAATTGACTTGAAAAAAATATGCAAAAAAGTCAATAAAAGACTAGTATAAACAAACGATGCTGATCGCCTAGCCAAAGGGTTAATAAACAGCTATCTGGATCGAGGACGGTTAACCTGCAGATGTAGATACTGGTTATGGCGATGATAGCAAATGTAAAGGGTCTTAGAGGCCAGTTAGCCTACATTGATCTCGACACCAGGTATGTAAAGTTCACCGAGACATCAACGTTTTCCCGAAAAGTTGGTATCGAATGCTATTATTCGAATAGTCGGTAAAAAAAGAAATAGGGTAGAAGTCTGTAGAATGGTTTCTCAAAAGAAAAGCATAATTTGTTATTCCGTAAGTATTTGTCTCCTGATAGAAATTTAATATGTATGTTTGTGTGATATACAAACGTTGACACTCAAATGGCCCAAATTAATGATAGATAAGTTTTTGGCAACTCACTTGAATCCGAGGTTGGGTATAGACAAAAGACGGATATAGGCAGGCATAAAAATTTTACACCAAGAAAGCAAATTGATGCATAATAATCTCAACTCACATTACGTTCTTTTTGTGTTCTAACCCTGTGTTAAAATAAACTGATGTACTGGGGTGTTTGTATGCTTTATTTTGTTATTTGTCGTTATGTTTTACGTATTTTATCGATTGAAGGTTTGACTATATTAATGCCTAAAATCAGTATCACAGACAATAGTGGTCATTCCAGAGTGGCGAAGACCTCAGTAATGTGCTAAATGATATTAGCACTTCAATTTCCTTGCTTTTGGAAGGAACTATTGTGTTACATCTGATTATGATCAAGGACGTAAGCATCTCGCGATGAATTGGAAACATATCGGGAGATGTGAGATTTTGTCAGTTTTAGGCCACTATCTTTAAAGCATTTAAACAACATAAATATACTACTCAACAAGAGAAACGATACACAATTAATGTTGTTAATATTTTTATATTTCGCAATTTTAAGATTTTATTTTAGTGTATTAATGTATTCAACACTTAAACGCATTTGTTTATTCCATTTTAAAATCAACTCCGGAACGGATTCAATGAAAATCCGGAATGGTAGCTTTTCGCCCGACGATCGAGTTTGCCGCTAACTGATGGATGATTTCAATGGCTTGACGTCAATAATTAGAACACTTCATCAGGTTAACAATTTGCCATCTTGAAAAGTGGAAAACAATGTCTCATTTCAATGTCCCGTTCAACACAAAATCAACGTGAACAATGTATTAGCGCAGTCAAAGCTTCGATCTTGATTTTTGCCCTCGCAATTCATTGTTATGTGAAAAGGAGAACAAAATAGAGACTATTGATCGACCTAAAGCAAACATGCTCATCAAATGATAAATCACTTGACAGCAGGTCCCTTGAGACGTCACAACGTCAAGATCGCCTAACATGCGTTTTACACTTATGAGAACGGTAGTTGAAAACAGAAAATAGGCTTGAGGTATTCACGGCCGACGTAGCAACAGAGATTTGAAGTCAGTCGGTCCAAAAATGCGATAGTTTGGTGAAACGAAAATGTTGAAATTCTCACTATTTACGTCTGCAAACAGAAATTCCGGATAATGACCTTGACCGTGACCGGAGATGGTTCAGAAATTGTAAGTAGCATTTTTGGGCATAATGTTAATTTTTACATGCAAAAAATACATGTTGTTTACAAGTCATGATTTTCTGCTAGAAAGTAAAATATTATTTGTGATAAAATCTGTGTATCGTTTCTTTTGTTGAGTAGTATATAATAATGATGGCAACAAAAATTGTTCTGGCACTGTAGTAGACCGAATAAAGCTACTTTATCATTCTATATTTATCTTTTACTGATCTGACTTTTTATTTTTATTTTTTATTTTTTATATTGCTTTGAAAGCAATATAAAAAATAAAAAATAAAATAAAAAGTCAGATAGCAATATAAAAAATAAAAAATAAAAATAAAAAGTCAGATCAGTAAAAGATAAATATAGAATGATAAAGTAGCTTTGTAAACGACAGATTATTCGGTCTAGCATTGTAGCCGATGTCATACTTTACCAAAATATCGACTTGAAGTCATCCCTCCAGAAGTTTTACGGTCGACATCACCATCTTGTGGACCACTATGGGTTATTTGTTCTCAACCGGATTTGACATGTTCAACACGGCGGGTGTCTTATACAAAATGTAAGAAGCAGGAGATGCTTACTCTACCGGTGCACCTGATCTCACCCATGGTTTTTTATTGTGTCCGTGTTGTTCATCTTTGTGTGTGTGTGTCTTCATTTTTCCTTTCTGTGCCGTACTCATGTTGTGCCTCTGTTTCTTTTTTTGTTTCCGGTGTTGCCATTGTCCTTGGATTATTCGTTTTGGATTGACGGTTCGGTTCTCACTTACCTATGCAATTCTGTGAACTTCTTTTAAGGCCTTTAGTTGCAAATTGTGGTATATTTTTTACCGATGTTAACCAGAAGCGACACAAAAATCAATGAAAATGTCTTGATCACAAATTTCAATCACGTGTATTGAAAAAAATACTTGCCATAATGAAACAAAATTTACTCTTACAACGTAAAAATGTTTCAGTTTCTGAAAATCCTTATTTTATTAAAATCCACGTACAACTTTTTCAGTAGTTAGCTGTAAAAATGAACGCATATCAAACGTCCAACTAAAGATTTCAAAATGTAAATTGGATTGTGTACGAGTTACATAACCTTCTCATTATAAGTCCTTGTTATGATCATGTATAAAATGTGTAAAATCAAATTTTTAATGGCTTGTGAATTTGGGCTTCGGAGAGTCAACATGGACGAATTTTAAATAAAATATGATGTTTAAGAACAAAAAGTCGAAAAGTACTTTCTAGTTTAAGACAGGAGTGTCATTGTTTACCAACAACGTGAGAGTAAAATTAATGACGGCAGCTGTTCTTAATTAAGTTGTTCTTCTACACTTTGTTTTACTTCAAAAAACCTTACTCAAAAAAGATTATGTCACATGTTATAATGAAAGATATCAAAATATTCAGTTGTGGTCTGACTAAGGATTGAGTAAGAGAGTCAGGGAGTCTTTCCGTGCATGAATTCATATTACCAACAGTTATTAGTACATGTTCAGTACACGACCTATTACGACGTATAGACACCACGCCCATCATTGTATTTTATATGGCATCTTTAATGTTTGGTGTCAGAAAACTAAATTAGGAAACATGCTGAATATAACAGTTTACGAGACAAATTAAATGAAAAAATAGTCTGATAATTAATTTAACTTGGCTGGTTCTCTGTAATTAATAGACGGAATCGATTCCATGTTGTAATAAAACATAGATATTTTTACAGATTTAATCACCCTTTCTCTATGTTTATTTCAAAGTCATTAGCATTCCTTTTGTGACTTGAAAGTAGATGAAATCGATGACACTAGCGAAGTTTAATTGCATTCACGAAGTAATAGCTTTTGTCATTAGTTCTGTTTTGGAATTGAATTATGTAAATTTAAGTATGATCAAAGTTTATGTGCGGTTCTGGGTTATGTCTGGTGTTAAAATATTGGTTTTTTATGTAGAGGTATATCCTTTGCATTGCACTTGCGATGTTGATGCGCCATGATTATTTCTTGTTGTAATGGTACATAGTTTTAATAATTCGTCTTTTTAGGTTTTGTATGTACAATGAATACTGCAACAAAGTTCATATCTCGTGCCTTTTTTCTTTTGTCTTTTCAACAACTATGTTATACACTGTCTTGGCATCTGAACAATTCCGGAAAGTTAATAACTCCCATAGAAAATTGTTAATTTAGATAAGTGGCTTTTAAGAGCGTTAAAGAATTGCTTGTCATTAAGGCAGTGCTTCGAAATAGGATTACAATCTCTACTGATTAGCTTGATCCATATCTTGTAGTTCTACACTTAGCCAGCTATATTTGTACTACGTTGGAATAAAATCGGGTTTTGTGGTGCTCTATAAAGTACATAAACGAAAACAAAATTGCATTTAAACTTTAGAATAGGTTGTACATCTTTTACTTGTTTTTGAGCAATCATGAATTATTATAAAAATTCTCATTTATTTATATATATATAAATACTTTTATTTTTTTCACATAAGAAAACTAAATACAGCAAACAAAAAGGACATTTTTTTTCATGCAACAATATTAAGCTTTTGTTCCGTTCGATGAAAATTACAAGACAAGCATAGTGATTACTGTGTTAGCAAGCGAAACAAAAAAGTCTCCCAAACGAACTCCCATATCTGATTTCAAGGCATAAAAAGACTCCCTCTGGAAAAAATTGGGAAGGGCTTCCCGTTACAAATTAGTTTAAACATATCTCTGAAATCAAATTATTACATGCAGAAGAAAACACGTTTTCTCAAAATTATAGGTTTATGGCTTGGTTTCCATGGCAAACAAATGCATCATTATCCTTTAAATCCAATTTCACACCTTTTTACAAAATAAAATTTGGCAAAGGTTCCCCTCATTACCTAAGTAATACATATAGCTTTAATAAAAATGCAACAATTAACAACTATGAACAGGAATTTCGATTTTTCTCAAAATTTCAAGTTTTCTGTATAGTTTTTGTATAGTTTCCATGGCAACCATAGTTATTTTAAAATTTCCCCATCCATTACAATCAATTTTAGACCCCCGTCAAAACGTTTGGGCAGGGGTTCCCCTTTATAATCTAAGTTATATATATTGCTATTATCACAATTATAGGTTTCTGGCTTGGTTTCCATGGCAACCAATTCTTCGCTGTCCATTACTATCTACTTAAAACTTCTTTCTAAAACAACTTTGGACAGGGGTTCCCCTTAAAATCTAAGTAATACATACTGCTGCAATCAGAACAAAACAAACAGCAAAATACAAGCTTCTTTCAAAATTCCCTTTTTATTAGAAAACCAGATTTTTGTTAAAACAAAATTCTGGTTTGGTGTCCATGGCAACCAAGTACCCTTTTGTTTATTACACCCAAATTTCAGACCATTTCCATAAAAAATTGTGGCAGAGGTTCACATTATAACCTACGTAATACATATTTCTCAAAATTCCTTCTTTTTTATCCGAAAACCAGATTTTTCAAAAAAAGTTTCTGGTTTTGTTTCAACATCTAACAAATGCTCTTTTATCCATTACACTCAATTTCAGACCTCTTTCCGAACAAAATTTGAGCAGGGATTCCCCTTATAACCTATGTAATACATATTTTTCAAAATTCCATTTTTTTAATCGGAAAACCAAATTATTCACAAAAAATAAAGTTCTGGTTTTGTTTACATGGCAAGCAAATGCTCTTTTGTCATTACACCCAATTACAGACCCTTTCACAAAAAAAATTAAGCAGGGGTTCCCCTTATAACCTATGTAATACGTATATCTCAAAATTCTTTCTATTTATCAGAAAACCTGATTTTTACTGTTTAAAAAAAAATTAGCTTCTGGTGTTGGTTCCACGGCAAAAAATTATTCTATTGACCATTACAACCAATTTCAGACCATTTAAAAACAAATTGGCAGGGGTTCCCCTTATAACATAGGTCAAACATATTTCTCAAATTCCCTCTTTTTATAAAAAAAATCAGATTAAAAAAAGTTTCTGGTTATGTTTCTATGGCAACCAAATGCTCTTTTATCCATTACACCCAATTTCAGACCTCTTTCCAAGAAAAAAAATTGGGCAGGGGTTCCCCTTATAACCTATGTAATACCTATTTCTCCAATTCCTTTTTTTTTATCAGAAAACTAAAAAAAAAGTTTCTAGTAATGTTTCCTTGACAACCAAATTCTCGTCTGTCCATTCAACCCAATTTCAGACCTCCTTAAAAAAAATATGTTGGACAGGGGTTCCCCTTATAGCATATATATAATATGTTTTGCTGTTATAAAAATATGATCATTAGCATAAACTACTTTTTTCTAAAAATTTCCATTTTTTTGTGTTTGTTTTCCATGGCAACCAAAGTTATTTTGAAATTTCCAATGCCATATAACCCTTTCTTACATCACAAACACCTTTCCTATGAAGTTTTATTAAAAGTTTTTGAGATACAGTGAGAAATATGTTGAAAAATATAAAAAAATATTTTCCCATAGGATTAACATTGGCGACCCACCCCTTTTTGAACCATCAAATGTACCCTTAATGAACCTTCTTTGGAAAAATGTTTGTTTCTTGCACAACTAGATATATGGAGCAAACATCCTACAAAGCTTGAAAGTTCTAGGTGTAATGGTCTCTGAGATCTGGTTCGGACAAGATCATGGGGACGAGAAGAAAGAAAGAATCGGAACAATAACTAGATTTGCAATTGCAAGCAATAGCTGATTTTGCCCCTGGAAGCCAATTCGATGCTTCCATCTTGTTCGCAGCGTCAAAATCAACCTAAAAATCGTTGAAATCGGACAACGTTGAAATTTTGACGTATTTTGGGCGGCCATCTTGAAAATGACGGCCATTTTGATTTTCTTTTTTTTGCATAAATTCCTTTCTCTCATCTTACTCAACATTTATGTATAATATGAACAAATTCTGCTATACTGCTATACAGTTCCTGCGATATTGAATCATTAAATGGCGGCCATCTTGGAAATGGCGGCCATTTTGAAATTTTTTCCGTAGCCTGCACTTCTCCTCATGCTTATTCCACTTCGTGTTAAGTTTCATTTGATTATATCAATCCATGTTCTCAAAATTGTTCGGAAAAAAATCATTGGAATAACAATAATAATGAAGAATAATATGAAGAAAAAGAAACAGAACAATAACAATATGTCGCCCTGACTACGTCTGGGGTGACATGTGTTTGGATGCAAACACAAGAAGTCTTCCAAACGAACTCTCATATCAGAATTCAAAGGCTTTAGACGAGATCCACATAGTTGAAACAACTTTCCTGTAAAATTTCATTCAATTCTGAGCACTTGTGATTTTCTCGTATTTTTACCGTTTCAATGGCAACGGTCACCATTTCTAAGTCTTGGAACTTTAGGATAACTTTGGGTACATATCTATCACGCCATGAAGTTTCATGAAGTTTCGGTCACTGGTGTCTGAGAAATCGTGCGGACAATTTGGAGGCGGAAAACGGAAAAAGAAAAAAAAATAGTGAAGAATAATAAGAAACGCAGCAAAAGATATAAGTCTCCACAAACTTCGTTTGGGAGACTATAAGTAAGAAACGCAACAAAAAACAATAAGTCTCCCAACTTCGTTTGGGAGACTTAGTAAAGAAACTGCATGAATAATTTTTTTCTCTCTAATCTCATGATCCGCCACATCTTACGCTTTTTATGTGTAATCTCAAGCTTTCTTGTACATCCAAGTATCATCCGTAGACGGTATAAATGTACCAAGACTGGTTTTCGTTTAAATTTCAATGAAATCTATCATTAGTGTACGACGGTTATTGTGTATAGCTACTTTGTAGCTATTAACTAGAACCACGTACACTAATGGTAACCGTCATTGAAATTTTAACGAAAACCAGTCCTGGTACCTATATTCTGTGCACGGGATTTCCTTATCCAGATTAAGAAGAAGTTGCCAGTCAATTCTATGTTTGTTGACGATACTGCATCCATGGGTGCAGAGTTGCTCGACATCTAACAATGCATTCCGTTGAAACCGGTGCTAGAGGCTCTCTTGAACTTACAATGAGATATGAGCACAGCTCTTAGTTGAAGGCCTAGGCCTCATGGTGACTTAAAGATGAAGAACAACAATAAAAGCGTTGTTCCATTGCTTTGTTTTACCATACAGTTGATTAAATCCCCATTCTATGTGCATTTCTTTCCCGAAATCTCTGGCTTAAATTATAGAAATCCCAAATTTCCGAGCTTAAAACCTTCCAATCACGGCTTCCCGAAAAAGGGACATCCCCTCATTTGTTTGATACGACATCGTTTTTTCGTCATGATTTTTTTTTTTGGTTATCGCAGTACAAAACTTGTTTCGTTCCGATACTTGCATCGTTTACATTTTTTGTAGTACAGGTTATTGACTTGTCGACATTTGCTCCATGTAATTGAATAATAATTTGATAAACAACACCATCTGCTATCAAACTAATGACTGACAATTTCAATAAACACTATTATTATCTTCCGTTGGTTATAGTTGCTATTTCTTAATGCACATGTAGCCCTGTCCTAACCTGCTTTGAAGCAGTATCATTTATATCCAAACGTTTAGACTTATATCCAAACTTTATATCCAAACGTTTAGAATTTATCTGCACTGAAGAGACATAAGTTGTCGAAATGCGCAGAAAGTAAATTCACAGTAACTTCGGTATTTAGTTATTTATAATATACTTATTGGCCGGCTATGAGGACAATAGCAAGCTTAAAGTTAAATGAGACACAATTATTTCCCGACGCGAAGCATTTTTTTCAATTTCGAATAGCCCGCAAATGAGTGTTTTATCGTACAAAAATCCAAAATCAAAGAAGTGATTGTGATGCCTCTGTCTATACTATCAAATACTCACGGACCGTTGAAAGACAATTTGACCAAATACTGGGTATTAAGTGTTATTTTTATTTCATTATTATTGTTTATCGTGCAAAAATCCAAATTGATAATAATGAAATACAAAATAACACTTAATACCCAGTATTTGGTCAAAAAGTCCTTCAACGGTTCGTGAGTATTTGAAAGTATGGACAGAGGCATCACAATTTATCATTTTTATTATTATTATGTCGCCCCAGACGTAGTCGGGACGGCATATTGTTTTTGGTCCGTTTCTTTGTTATTATTATTACGCTTTCTTTCTTTCTTTCTTTCTTCCACCTCTTTTTGTACGGCTTATATCTCAATGATGCCTGAACAGAAATAATTCATACTTGGTACAAAGTTGGAACACTATCTGGAGCATGCAAGTAATTTTTTTTTTCAAAGTAGCCGCCATTTTCAAGATGGCTACAAAAATACGAAAAATTCGAAAATCCTCCAAATTTAACAAAAATTGAAATTTTCTCAATAATGCTTCGATGGAATTCATTCATATTTGGTATAAATATCT
The DNA here is from genome assembly GCA_002080025.1 of Modiolus philippinarum. NCBI lineage: Eukaryota > Metazoa > Mollusca > Bivalvia > Mytilida > Modiolidae > Modiolus > Modiolus philippinarum. Next base: position 39,604 of record MJUU01071865.1, read on the forward strand.
GGAGGAGGGTATGCAAGGAAAATTTTTTTCAACATGGCCGCCTTTTCCAAGATAGCCGCCAAAATACGTAAAAATTTCAACTTTGTCTGATTTCAACGAAATTTGATTTCTAGATACATTTTGATGCTGCGAATAAGCAGGAATCGTCGAATTAGCTGTCAGGGGCGACATCAGCTATTGTTTGCAATTGTAAATCTAGTTGATTTTGTTTTTGATAAAATTGTTGTCGTTGTTACGCTTTACTGTTTTCATCATTGTCATCGCGATATGTTTATTGGTTGTTGTCAAAACAAGATAGAATTTAAGATATTTATTTCACTGAGCTACTGAAATCGTGCAAAATAAATTGTAATTGGAGGGTTAGTTTTTTTATTTGTAAAAAAAAATCATTTGTTTATCATGTTTATTAGTCTTGAATATTAATACCAAAATGTAACTTGAAACGAATGTACCTTATTTTCAACACTTTTTGTAACTGATTAGTTTTTTAAGCTTGATTATATGAATCTTTTCAGCGAGAAGGAATATCAATTTCAGTTATTTGTGAAGATAAAAAAAAAAAGAGAATAGAATTTTCAACACCATGCAGATATTTAAAGTGTCATTCCAATTCAAATGGGTGAACAAATATACAAGGAATATTCCACCGGATAATACTTCAGACATATCCTAAGATCAATGTTGTACGTTCGCTTCAATTTATATTTATTTTATATTATTTTCTGTAATCATTCTGACATCTATAAATTTCAATTTGAATGAATAATTCGAGGGTTTGTACACCAATGAACCATTAATCTCAAGGTGTTTATGAATTTATTAAAATGTATTAAAATGTATATATATTCTTCAAGTTTTCTTTAAATGCAAAACCTGTGCCGGTTTTGAAATTAGCATTTTATCCTGAAGCCACCGTACTGAGTAAGTATCTCCAAGTGGAGTGGATATGGAAATACACAGTGTTTCAGGTTACAGGTAAGTCAGATCAAAATATGAGGGTCTTCATGGGGAAGGGGGAGGTCCTAGGAATCAAATAATCATTAAATTTTTGCCTTGGTAATCAAATAATCATTAAATTTTTACCTTGGTAATCAATAAATTTTTGGCTTAGTAATCAAAAGGTTTATCAAAATGCAAGCTAATAATCAAATAATCATTAAAGAAATGCCCTCGTAATCAAATAATCATAAAAAAAATGCCCTGATAATCAGGTAATCAAGAAACCCATGACAGGCCTCAAATATGGAAAGACTGGTCGCAAACCAGTGGAGAAACGACGGACACAATCCTTCTTCATATTTCACAAACAAGTAAAAGCCTCTTCCTGCTTTCTTGACGGACTTGATCTCGTTTTGATAAAGCTGATATACTGCTCAACGGGTATTAAACTGAAATTAATCAATTATTTTCTCTGACTTTATTTCACATAACTAAATCGTCAACTAATAATACATTTAAAACTGATGTATTATTTGGCCTCCTATTTCGGTATTTTTTTGGTTATGAGTATTTCTTTTCTCACTATTTTTGGATGAAGCTAGCTAGGCTTTCCATATTATTTGACTCTAATGCTGCTGATGAGAGGTTACTTCTATAAACACGTGTACAGCATAACAAAATTAACTGTATATCATATAACTTGGATATTTTTTATACTTATAAATTATCCATGATGTACAACATCTCCTATTCTTATTTATTTATATGTTTTGCACACTTTGGACTACTTAAATGCTGGTACAGGGAGTATCAAATATGGATCTTGGAATATTTTCCTGCATGATCCATAATCGATAGTAAACAGATATATGTTTTCTCAAAGATTAGGAACAAGTCTCTGTGAATTTTGGTTGTTGGTAATGAGTATTTCTTTTTTTGACTACTTTTGGATTATGGATTTCCATATTATTTGATTCTAATGCTACTCCTTGAAACACGTGTACAGCATAACGAAATTTACTGTTTACTATGCAACTTCGGTATTTTGGTGTTATATAAATCCCAATTTCCCCATGCTTTATAAATGGTTTCTTATAATCATAAGGTGGATTATAATGTGGATGATAAAACTATCTGTATTTTTGCCATTTAGTTATACTACAGATGAAAGGAATGTAATGTTTATTGTATCCACCATGGATTAACATCCTCGCCATGTTTATAAAATTATCATGCATTACAAATAAATATTTCGCATTTTTTGTAATTCAGGAATCAATTACCATCAAACCAAAACAAAGCGTCTGTTTATCCTCCAGCTAAACTGAGATGAAACAAAATATAAGTAGTAATTATATCACTATTTTGTGGTTTGTTTTGCTAAATTTACTGGAAATTCTTATATTCACAGATTGTTTTGATCATTGCTTGTCGACGATTTGTATGTTTGTACACAGAAGCTACAGAAATTATCCAGCTTAAACCCTTAAGAAGAAGTAAAAGTTCAATCACAAATTGTTAACTCGCAATGTTGATTAAAATCCATTGGAAGGCAAGGTTTCAATTAAGAAGGGAAAGATATGGAGAAAAATGCACTTCGGACAAAGATACCACAAATACGTGAGAAAACCAAGCCATGGAAAAACGTTTTTATTGTTAAAGTCACCATAGGGCATTCAGCAATGAACTTTGGTTATGCCTCTTAGTAAGTTAAGGATAGCCCCTAGCACCGATTTGAGCGGATTTCTTTGCTAAATGCACTATAAACAGTTTCCGACTCCTCAAGCCAATTTTGTTTAAAACGTAGATTCATTTCACTGAGACGTAATATACTGACGCGGTTAATGATTATGGAAACAAAATCTAAAATACTGAAAAGTTTTGACCAACCATAGTTAAAGAAGCTCATGTATTATTCCTCAAGACGTTTACCGCAAGTAAAGTAAAGTATTAAAGTTGGACTTGGTTTATGTTTCGCTTATGGCCATATGCAGAGACTAAATTTACAGTTACTGCAGTTTTTTGTTATTTAATATCAAAATAAAAAAAAACTCAAGAAAAGGAAAGAGTCGCTTAAATTTAGAATACTATTTTCCACTGAACACGATGTAATTGTCGATTACATCGAAAGTATTTTTACTGGTCATGGTGTGTGCTGAACTCGACGTAGGTGACGCTTAAATTGTTGCTGCAAAATATGACATGTGTTCCGCCTTAAACTAAATTACTTCTGGAACATGGTGCATTTACTGTCAAATTATCTCTGCGACATTTGATTTATCTAAATATCATTGGAAGCTTGATTTACTTCTTTTGATTTGTCACTAACAATGACTGTTATCACAGTGAACAAATATATACAATTTGTATTAAGAACAATAACAGCCGAGTCGAGACGAGTGTTAACAATGGAACTCCTTTTCGACGATTAAAATGATAAAAAAACATAACACAATTTGAAAACACAACCCAAGTAAATCTTTCGGAGAGTAAATGGTTGGGGAATTATTGGCATTAACAATGCATTCGTTATCGGTTAGATGGAAAACGCGAAACCAAAATTTCGACTTTCATGATAATAATTTGCTAGGTATAAAACTATATTGGAAAAAATGAAAATATATCGTTAACCTACCTTGTATGCGTAGCCATATGTTTACATCTGTTCGATGTTCTTTTTCTTCTGATTCATATTTCATGTAGGCGGTGCTTCTCCTATCTTTGTTAATTTCACACGATCTACGAAAATGAAGCATCACTCCAATTAATAGTAGACAAATACTATAATTTCATCCGTGTAACATTTCAACTAGACTTGTATGATCAAGGTATTATATCTTGTGGTAAACAGTTCTGTACGATCAATACCAGAAAATGACATTCTAAATCTGTACAATCAATGCCTGATTATTACAAACAATGTGTGCGGAAACATTCAACAAGTTAAATAATCGTTTGGAATAGAACTGATAATTTAGCTGAATAACTAAATTATTTATTTATATCTTAAACAAGTATGTATTGAACATGTGTTACTATTTCATTTATAAGCCGTAAGGAGCAGAAAAAATTCGTTTTTATATCATTAATATTTTTTAGACATAAAGAATTACGTATAGTTGTTGTAGCAATTTTTCAATATCTGAAAAATGCTTTATATATACAAACAACCCCGTCAAAGAACTTCCAAAAGGAATTCATGGTGTGAAAAAAAACGTTCTTATAAAGCATTTGTGTATGAGGTATTAATGTAAACCCAAACATTTCATGTACATGGAGGTAATAACATATTACCGAACAGAGTTGTCAAGGGCCGAAGTCCATGAGACAAAATGACAAATCTGGTGAAAACCACCGGGAAAATTGTCGATCGCAATACATACATTAAAAAAATAGTGAATTTAGTCGGTTTTATAGCGCGACAATCCCCCCTTCTATCGTGGTAGTGTCCGGTAGCAACTCAACAGCCATTGCTATTGAAAGGTCGTAGACGGGACCAACTGTTTAAAATTTAAAATTAACGACTACATATATTGCTACGTATGAAATTTGCTTTACTTGGAAATTGCTACAGTCTTAATGGGGACTTTGGAGGGTTTCTTCTTAAGTTTATCCTTATTAAATACTGCCATGTCAAATTCCATATTATATGCTTGTAATAGAGCATGGGGGGGGTCCACTTCCTATATAGAGGTATACACAGACGTGGCGCTGGAATGGGCCTGTTTTTTGCAGTTGTCAACTATATGAATGGGTAGTAATTTTTGACATCATGTATATACATGGGTCGTAAATTAACCCAAAATGGTCAGAATCTCTACTGGTTGCTGTAATCAATTAAGTATTTATCATTATTTGATCTTTAAGAACATTCCTGCTGTGAAGTTAATGGTTTTCTGGCTCCAATTACACATTTTAACTACACAGTTGGGTTGCTTATTTTTGAAATTTACTATATGAATGGGTCAATATTTTGTAAGGGGAACTATATGAAAGGGGGGTATTTTCAAAATGCCAGCGGCAGGCCTGTACCAAATTCCACATGAAGTGACCCCCCCCCGTGTAATAGAGATACAAGGTTTGCCATCGTTGGAATTAAAAATTACAATTTTTTTATTTAACATTTGAGTTTTTTAGCCACTGATTTTTCAGAAATTTCATTTGAATGTATATATTACCTTGTTACGACCTTGTATAAACATTGTTTTTGGAATGAATCTGATCTCCTCCAGAATAAATATTTTCTCACAATCAATGGAAATGAGTTAATAAATATTGTATTTAGATAAATAGATAACAACAAACCGTTTGAAAATTTTACCAAAAGATCCAATCCCATAACAATGGTTAGAAAATTAAACTGAGACTAATTCTCTTGAGGGATTTATTTCACATTAAAGTCACAACGTTGACTTTACCGAAAAGATATGTAAATATAAAACTGCAGCACAATATTTGAAGAGATTTTCAATGATGTAATAAATAATTGGAATATGAATTGGCCGATCGATGTCAAAAATGTTTCTCTGTCGCAGAATAGCTCTCAGGACGGACTACTTTGTAACATCGGCCAAACCAGCAGAATAGGATGACCCATTATCACATGCTGTTATTGTTGAAGAAAGTTTAACATGTGAACTTCACTGAAAATTATTTTCTGGTCACATTATGAAATACGGTTAAAAATAAATAAAACATACTAAAATACTTTAACAAAGTGATTAATTTAAATTATTTCGTATTCAATTCAAGCAAATCTTTTCCATTGGTGTACAGGTAGTCAGGTGGTATTCATTATATTCTATAGTATTTTTTACCAGTCATTATCATAAAACCTAATAATTACTGATGAAAACTTGTGTCAAGGTTTAATAAACAGTTGTGCTAAGAGTGCATGATACGCTCGTCTCCACTCTAAAGCAAACTGATTAAATAATTCTTGAAACTGAAAAGTCCATCTGATCAAACATAATAATAGAAATAAGCCACAAATCCATAGGATAAAAAGAAACAGGACTACAGAACCACTACTGGAGACATATATTGAAAGTCTCATAAATCTGGAACGATATACGGCGTATCCAACAATCCTGCAGAGCTATAAGAACAAGAGGTTCTCAAGAGCATGTAACGCTCACCTGGACCATGGCTGACATACAGAAATGAATGACATTTCCAATAGGTCAAGAGTATAAACTATGTTCCCTACTTAGGCCACTTTGTGATTATAATTTTGTCTTACGATATTGTTACACTTCAAACTGTAACTTAATCAATATTTACCCTGTTGGCTATTATCATTTTGCTTAATTCGGGACCTTTGATGTATGGTTCCCAAGTGCTGTTGTATGCAAAAGTCAGTTTATTTTCATCAATTTTCGCGTTACATTCGTTTTGTCATATCAATGGGTTCTGATTTTAATACTGTCTTCATAGGTGTGGGATTTATTTAAATGTAAATGCAAGTTTCAATCATTTATAATCCAATTCATATATTCATATGCACGTTTGTTCAATATCCAAGTACAAATGCCGATGATAGTGCTGAGGCCTTTATACCTTTGTAGAACAAATTGTTAATGTCTGACCTTTCCGAAGTTCCAGCACCTCCAACAATAATGTGTTGAAGGACTGTTAGTGATCGAGGGTATTTACCGACCAAGTATAGTCAGTACTCACATGCTGTCTCGAAAACGATTTTATTTTGAAACTTGCACTATCGAAATATTTGTAAAATTTGTTGAAAACTAATAAGTATCTTCTCATGCAAAGCTTTGTCCTTAGCTGACTTTGGTTTTCCATTAAGATCATATTGGTTATTTGTTCTCTATCAGTTTTCTAATATCTTTGAGTTTGTGGTCCTCCAAATGTTAAGATTTTATTTGCACTGAATTCAAAATGGCAATGTGCAGAAAATAAATTTACAGTAGTTCGGTATTTAGTTAATATTACGAATACATTTATAGAATGTTTTAAAAAGCATTTTTGTGTTGATTATTTGTTGCATTTACTTCTGTTGTCAAACTAAGTATTAGTAGAGTATCTGTTGTTTTGTTGTTGTCATTCGTTTAATCATAGTCGTTATTGTCTCGCCCGCGACGTAAGTCGCGTAAAGCGAGACATAGGCGTGCAAAGTATGACGGCGACGGTGTATTTTATAGAACCCTTTGATGTAGGATCTTTACATTTGGTCCATAGGTAGCTTACAGCGGACCCTATCTAGCGGACACAAAATCATGTTGCCTTGACCTATATTTCGCGGTCCAGTGCCCAGGTTAAGTTTTTTTGCTTAAGTCTGTTTCCCGATAACTACAAGCTATAGGTCAATTGTATTGTCACAATTAATGTATAGTCATGTCAAACATGGAGACATTCCGAACGCACCGTGTGTATGTTAAATAATCAGTTCCGTTTCCCTATTCCACCTTGCTCAAACTTCGTAATAAATACGTTTTTGGATGTCCAGATATAAGTGTTTGGAATTTAGTACCTAGTTCAATAACAGTGTAAGTCTTACATTACATTCTTATATTTTCATTATATTTGGATGAAGATCGATCTAATTAACGTTACTTCACAACAGATTATTGTGATTATCAGCTGTACATGTTGATTGCATAATTTGCTATAAATATCGACTTTAACGGAATATTCATCTCACACAGAAACGTACAACTGTTGGTTATAATTATATTTACAAGTTTCAACAAAGTATTTAAAGTTTTCATGTATTATTTCCGTCTAAAAGAGGAAGATAAACAATCGTTATTCAGTTGCATAATTCGTATAAATATAGAATGTACGGCAACCAATTAGCGACATTTAAATACATCCAGATTTAATGATGGAACACTTATTCCGTGTATTACAGCAATTCTACTGGATTCTTCCGTGACTATACCGGAACTCCATGTATAATATTACACAGTCACACGTCATATTTGTGTTTATTTATGCAAATTATTCTGTATATAAATATGTTGACATTTTACTTATAACTATGGTAGCTTAAGTGGACTTTAAATTCTCGCTATTTTGGACACATAACTTTTGTATTTTTCAGGTTTTTACCAATTGTTCATCGGCTAATTAAAGTATCACACCACACTGTGTTTCTTCCTGTTCCCGAACAGTAAACATTGGGTTTTATTTTAATTGGGCCACGAACTAGGTTATACTCGCTGAGTCCGGCTCAGTACAGTAAAAACACTTATGATTCTTACTGTCCCTGAACAGTAAAAACACTAGAACCAGCCTGAGTTCCAATCCTCTTTTGGACTACTGGTAGCACCGTTCCTGCTGCAGGTAACACAGTTACAGGACAACGTTTCTTCCTGTTCCCGGACAGAAGACAACACAGTCACTCAACTACGGTAACACCGTTCCTGTTCCAGGCGACACAGCTACAATTGGATTAGAAACAACGTTTCATCATCATGAATGTTGATCCAACAGATCTAGATATGTCCGAGAACTCAATTTCAAAACTTCAGGATACAAGAGTCAAAACACTTACAGAGAAAGAACAAGAACTATATTCAGAGACATGTGACAAATATTATCAAGACGTAGAGTATTTATGGACAATACTTGACGCCCTTCTTAAAGAAGCAGAAAACCCTCCCGCGAGCTTACGGGACCAGTCAAACCTAGGTGAAAAAATTGTATTAGCAAAAATCAGGTACTGGAAACAATTCAGGGCCTATAAGAACTTCCTGAAATCCAGCAGGACCGAAGACAGCAAACATGAATTGGAATCCTGTGAAACATTGTAAAGCCTCCGGGAACATAACGTAGATACTACCATCCGTAATCTACAGGAATCTATGAAGGCTCTGACGCCCTAGAAAACATCTAGGGCACTGAGTAGTAGTTCATCGTCCCACAAAAGTAAACACCTTTCTCAAGGTGGGACGTCTAGACATAAAGACGCTTCCAATCTGGTGAAGAGAAAAAGTGTCAAAGCGGAGGCTTTGAAAGCTAGAGTTGCCTTTGCAGAGCAGCAGGCTACTTTGTTAAAGAAAGAAGCAATAATTAAGGCCGACATGACAGTGTTGAAAAGCAAAAAAGAAACTGTCATGGCAGAAACTGAAGCCAAGATCCTGGATGCGGATAATAGTCAATCAGGAGTTGATAGTGAAGACCAGCGAAGTCAGTTGCCCATAGAGGAAGCAGACCCGCTACAACAGGTTCAACAATATGTTGAAGAACACTCCTTCAATGTTTCAAATGAGGAGGTACAAAATATCCCGTCAGTAGTATATGGGACCTCTAGACAACAGGAAGTTACGTCAACTCCAACAGTAGTATATGGGTCCTCCAGACAACAGGAAGTTACGTCAACTCCAACAGAAGTGTATGGAGCACCAGAGGTAACATCTACTCCAGCTTATGCTGGACCACCTCGAAGATCTCAGTCTGTTACATTGCAGCTTAACAGAGATGCACCAGCATTTGAACCACCATGTCAGCACTTATCACGTGACATGCCAAGGTCACAAGCAGTAAACCTGGAGGATGACAGGACTGTAAACCAGACTTCAGATATAAGCAGATTCCTTCTCCATAAGGAAATACTGTTATCTGGTCTTACTAATTTCAACGACCGTGCTGAATCCTACTTTGTGTGGAAAAATAGCTTCAAGTCAGTTGTTGATGAAGCCAAAGTGTCTGACTCACAACAGTTAAACCTCCTAGTAAAATGGATAGGAGTTGAGTCTTCAAAACAGGCTGAAAGTATAAGGAGGTCATGTGAGAACCCTTCTGAATGTCTCAGATTGTTGTGGGATCGTTTAGATACCAGGTATGGATCCCCTGAAATGGTGGAAGCGTCAATAATGGACAGACTAACGAAATTCCCAAAACTAACAAACAAGGACAGAGCACGTCTGTATGAGGTGTCCGATTTATTGTCGGAAATAGAACACATCAAACAGAATCCCAAATTCCAGTCACTTCTGGGATATTTCGATTCTTCATCTGGTATAAGGCCAATAGTCAGTAAGCTGCCTTATGGACTCCAAGAAAAATGGACAACAAGAGCTTATAACTACAAGACGTCACATCATGTACCATTTCCGCCATTCACGGAATTCTCCGGATTCATTCGGGAAATGAGTATAATTAAAAATGATCCCGGATTCTGTTATGAACAAGAACCGCAAACAACTCCACAGTATTCTGGAAGAAAATCACCCGTGGCCAAAACCCGGGTAGCATCTCACAAGACGGATGTCGACAGATCTGCAAACAAGCCCAGTAAAGACATTGGGGGCACCCTGCCCCAGTGTACAGAGAATGGAGCACCAGCCACGTGCGTTATACACAACACAAGACATTCATTAGACGAATGTAGAGGATTCAAGTCCAAATCAATTGAGGAGCGGAGAGAGATCCTCAAACAAAACAACCTATGTTTTAGGTGTTGCGCCTCTACAACCAACAGGAGCAGAGACTGCAAGGCGAAAATTTCCTGCAGAGACTGCGGAAGCAATTAACACACCACTGCCTTACACATAGTCAGGAAGGCATCTTCAGCTGGTCCCGCTCAACATGCTCAACATCACGGCGGGGAGACTGTGCAACAGAACGGCGGGGAGGCAAGTAATGCCAACAGTACTGACAGAACAGTTAATAGTTAACAGTTAACTCGTCTTGCACAGAAATCTGTGGAAATAACACATGCAAATCATGTGCCAAGATAATCCCTGCCAGAGTACATCATAGAGACAACCCCAGCATAACCTTTGAAATGTATGCAGTTCTTGATGACCAAAGTAACAGGTCCCTGGCATCACCAGAGTTTTTCGAACTCTTCAACATTGAAGACAAACCAGAAAATTATACCCTGAACTCTTGTTCAGGTCGTATTGCCACCAGTGGCAGGAGAGCCAAAGGATTTATAGTCCAATCTTTACACGGACATGAAGAATTAGAACTGCCAGTTTTAGTAGAATGTGATTACATTCCAAGCAGCAGAGACGAAATCCCGTCGCCAGATTCTGTCGTACACTTTCCACATATGAAAGATATAGCTGGAAGAATCCTGCAAATCAAAGATAGCAGGAAGATAATGTTGCTCATAGGAAGAGACCTTCCCGAAGTCCATCATGTCCTAGATTATAGATATGGACCACCTGGATCACCTTTCGCTCAGAAATTAAGACTGGGCTGGGTAGTCATCGGAGAGATCTGTCTGGACTACCAACATGCAACTCCAGACTTATCTGTGAAGAAAACATCTGTCTTACCATCTGGTCAACCTACGACGCTAAGACCATGTGAAAGTAAAATTTGTGTACGGGAACCAGATCCTGCTTGTTTCAATACTGCAACCAAAACAGTAGACATACCAGAATATGATATATTTGCTAAGACAAAAGATGACGACAAACCAGGAATGTCATATGAAGATAAAACATTAATGAAACAAATGGACAACCAGTTTGTAAGAGACTCCACAGGCAGTTGGGTATCTCCGTTACCATTTCGGACACCAAGACAACGACTTCCAAACAACAGGCAACAAGCTGTTAAAAGAGCAGAATTCCTCGAAAACTGTCTGACGAGGAACGCTCTCAAAAGAGAACATTTTATAGAATTCATGTCAAAGATATTGGACAACAACCATGCGGAAGTTGCTCCGCCATTGCAAGAACAAGAAGACTGTTGGTATTTACCGTTGTTTGGAGTATACCGTCCCAAGAAACCTGAACAGAGCAGGGGTGTGTTCGATTCCTCCGCAAAGTTCGACGGAGTATCCCTAAACAGTGTTTTGATGTCTGGTCCAGACTTATCAAACAGCTTACTTGGAGTTCTGATACGTTTCAGGAGAGAGATGGTTGCTGTTACTCCTGGCGTTCGGCACATGCCTTACTCTTTTGTAGTGAGAGAAGATCACAGAAACTACCTAAGATTCCTGTGGTATAAAGACAATGATATTGACAAAGGATTGATAGAGTACCGTATGAGAGTGCATGTCTTCGGTAACAGTCCATCCCCAGCAGTGGCAACGTTGGGCTACGTAAGACAGTACAGGTCGCAGAGCCAGAGTTCGGCCAAGATGTTACAAATTTTGTGACTAAAGACTTTTATGTTGATGATGGATTAACATCATACCCAACGGTAGAAGAGGCCATCAAAGTCGTCAAAGACACTCAAGCAGCATTGAAGAAGTACGGAAATCTCCGTTTGCACAAGTTTGCATCCAACAGTGCTGAAGTTATGTCTGCATTTCCAACAAGTGATATAGCTACAAACTTGAAAGATTTAGATCTTGAAGCCAACAATAAACCACTACAGCGTAGTCTTGGATTAATATGGGACGTCAACACAGACATGTTCCTATTCCAGCTATCGCTGGACACAAAACCTATAACAAGACGAGGTGTATTATCTACGATAAACAGCATATATGATCCACTTGGATTCTTAGCCCCAGTGATCATCCAAGGGAAGCTGATTCTAAGAAGACTGACTTCAACAACAGTTGAATCTCATAAAATTATCTATTTTTATAAAATGGTTAATGATCTTACCCCCGCATATTTAAGCAGAATTCTCCCGAACAGGAATAATGATATACACAGTTATAATACGCGTAATTCTTCAGCATTTCAGCCTATTCTAACAAGAACATCTTTCTACTCAAATTATTTCCTACCCTCGTCTGTTCGAATATGGAACTCACTGCCTGATAATATCAGAAATATGTCTTCAGTAAACCAGCTTAAAACTTACTTTAGAAATAAAGTTGCTAAAAAACCATTGTACTATTATATTGGTTCTAGAATTGGACAGATTTTACATTCAAAATTAAGAATGAAATGTAGTAATTTGAAACACGATCTTTTTAGTAAAAACCTGATACAATCTCCACTTTGTCTGTGTGGACAGATAGAAACTACAAAGCATTTTCTTCTCAATTGCAGACTATTTCAAGAAGCTAGGGAAAGATATATATATTCTCTTCAAATTCCGGAAACGATTACAGCAGATCTATTACTGTTTGGCTCGGAAAATCTCACTCTTGAGCAAAATAAAATATTGTTTATAAATGTACAAAGCTATATATTAAGTAGTAAGAGATTTACCTCTTGATACCTCTTCTATAGTTCTCCTTTATATTATCACACAAACATATCACTAATTCTGTTATTCATCTTTTTTTTCTCAATCTCTTGTCATCTTGTTAACACACCATGAGCAAATGTATTAATGTAAGTATAGATATATTGGATACGGATTAGTATAAGACAATCTGTCTTGTTTCCGAATCCTTTTGATTAATGTGTTTACATGTATTTGTTTATTTATGTATTTGTGGATTATAATATTTGACAAGTTGATTAATAAAATATGTTCATATCAACAACAGTTGATTGGGACGAACCAGTCCCGGATGCTATTGCTTCAGAGTGGGAAGCTTGGCGAGATATACTACAAGAACTAGAAACATTACACGATGGTGAGATTCGTACTCATGTTTCTTCAGATATTTCTGTTGCCAAAACACCCGCAACACCAGATAGTCCTGACATAGGGACTGAGATATTCCAGCACTTCTCAGACTGGAGTGTCCTTGTACATGGAACTGATTTCCTGAAACGTTCATCCCGTCTACAACTGAATTGGAGTTCAAGCTTGAAACTGACAACACTTCACTTCAAGAAACAGAAGACCTCAATATCTCATCACTACAACGTGAGGTTTATGAAGAAGAATTAGACTGTACAAGTCACAAGATATCTATTGACGAAAGAAGTTCAATGTCAATCTCAGTCCGCTTTTGGATAATAAAGGGCTACGCCAAGCGCAGCATGATACGACCGCAGCATGTCGACCACTGAAATTTCAACAAAAGTAGTTTAAAGTGAATGTGGACACAGTAAAGAGCTTGACACAATAATTAGATGGACACAAAAAGAAGCTAGACACAGTTATTAACTAGAAACAAAATAGGGAAAAAACCCTTTTGATTACTTACTGATAAAAAACCGTAAGAGCTATGCAAAATATGTACTATCAACTAAAACTTTACATCCATAGAAATTCAAAGAAAAAAATCCATCGAAATCTGATGAAAAATAAAGACATGACACATGAAGAAAAATTGCAATTTTGGCCCCTTTGACCCCTTGTAGCTCCGAAACAGTAAGAGCTACAAAAAATCCGTTGACATACTCCTGAAAGCTTATATCAAGAGGAATCCAAAGAAAAAAATCCCATCGAAATCCGATGAAAAATAAAGATTTGACATATTTAGAAAAATTGCATTTTTGGCCCCTTTGACCCCTT
>MJUU01071865.1:55516-72821 GCA_002080025.1 Modiolus philippinarum
ACCTAAAGGAAAATAACGTTTCTCAAGAATGTTCCAAGAAACATCATACTAAGATTTGAAAACAATCCATCCACTAGAACCAAAGTTATGCTGTCCACAGACACGAAAATACCTAATTTTACCCCTTTTTGGCCCCTTTTTTGCCTCTTTTTCAAGAACGGGTTGGGCAGGGAACGCGAAATTAAAACCCGGGCTTAAGCTTGTGCCAACAAACATCATACTAAAATTTGATAACAATCCGTTCACTAGAACTAAAGTTATGCTGTCCACAGACGCCGACGCCGACGCCGACGCCAACGCCGACGCCGACGCCGACGCCAGCGCCATACCATAATACGACCGCAAAATTTTTGCGGTCGTATAAAAAAGGACAAACCTTTCCAGATACTTCTCCGGATATTCACGTTACAAGAATATTCATAACTACAAATAATTCCTTCGTAGGAAGAGGAAGATTCCAGTTCTTCTCAACCTGGATAGCACTGTATTCTGTTTTACCGTATTCATCGTTCATCTGTGAATTCAAGATCAGTTAACGATCACCGAGATAATTCGTCTGGTGGAAGATAGTATAATATTCAGTGAATATTGTGAATAGTATAATAAATTTCTGTTGTTTATTTAAATAATAGTGATATCAAGTAGATATCAGACGGGGAGTGTATTGTCACAATGTATAGTCATGTCAAACATGGAGACATTCCGAACGCACCGTGTGTATGTCAAATAATCAGTTCTGTTTCCCTATTCCACCTTGCTCAAAATTCGTAATAAATACGTTTTTGGATGTCCAGATATAAGTGTTTGGAATTTAGTACCTAGTTCAATAACAGTGTAAGTCTTACATTACATTCTTATATTTTCATTATATTTGGATGAAGATCGATCTAATTAACGTTACTTCACAACAGATTATTGTGATTATCAGCTGTACATGTTGATTGCATAATTTGCTATAAATATCGACTTTAACGGAATATTCATCTCACACAGAAACGTACAACTGTTGGTTATAATTATATTTACAAGTTTCAACAAAGTATTTAAAGTTTTCATATATTATTTCCGTCTAAAAGAGGAAGATAAACAACCGTTATTCAGTTGCATAATTCGTATAAATATAGAATGTACGGCAACCAATTAGCGACATTTAAATACATCCAGATTTAATTATGGAACACTTATTCCGTGTATTACAGCAATTCTACTGGGTTCTTCCGTGACTATACCGGAACTCTACGTATAATATTACACAGACACACGTCATATTTGTGTTTATTTATGCAAATTATTCTGTATATAAATATGTTGACATTTTACTTATAACTATGGTAGCTTAAGTGGACTTTAAATTCTCGCTATTTTGGACACATAACTTATGATTGTTAATTATTGTATTTTTCAGGTTTTTACCAATTGTTCATCGGTTAATTAAAGTATCACGCCACACTGTGTTTCTTCCTGTTCCCGAACAGTAAACATTGGGTTTAATTTTAATTGGGCCACGAACTAGGTTATACTCGCTGAGTCCGGCTCAGTACAGTACAAACACTTATGCTTCTTACTGTCCCCGAACATCAATGATATTTGGTATATGGCATGGTCTTGGTTAGTTCATGTCAGCCTGACATATGGCTTCTGACCTTGATATCAATTTCACGGTCCAGTGCTCAGGTTTAGTTTTTTGCTTACGTCTGTTTCTCAATGACTACAACTGATATGTCAATGATATATGTTATAGAGCTTGGTCTTTGTTAGTACATGTCAGTCTGCAATATGGCTTTTGACCTTAACCTTAATTTCACGGTCATGTGCCCAGGTTAAGTTTTTTGGCTTAAGTCTATTTCTCTATAACTACAAGAAATAAGTCAATCATATTTGGTATAAAGCCTGGTTTTGGTAAGTACATGTCAGTTTGCCATATGGCTTTTGACCTTGACCTCAATATCACGGTCCAGTGCACAGGTTAAGTTTTTTTTTCTTAAAGTGAATCTATTTCTCAATAACTAAAAGTGATAAGTCAATGATAATTAGTATATATCTTGGTCTTGGTTGGTACATGTCAGTCTGGCATATTGCTTTTCATCTTGACCTCGATTTCACGGTCCAGTGCCAAGTTTTTTTGTTTTTGTTTTTGTTTTTTTTGCTTAAGTCAGTTTCTCAATAACTACACGTGATATGTCAATGATGGTTAATTTGTTATGATAAGAACAGTTTTTCAATTCTGTGATGATATTTGGCTTGTAGATTGCTCTCGAGTCGTGTTTTTTTTCTTTGACGTCAATTTCAAGGCCTGTAAGTTGTAGATCGGTGATATTTGGTATGTGGAATTGTTTGTGGTAGTACATGACAGTTGACCATATGACTTAATTCTGTGACTTCAGTTTCATGCTCTGCAGTGAGCATGTTTTATTTTTCTGATTAGGCCAGTTTGATTTTTCTCATCAGTTTTAGCAACCAAGCAGGGACAGACGAGACATCTATAAGGGTGCACTCTTGTACTCTTCATGTGTTTCTGTGTATTTGACAAAACGTTCTCGAAGACTGCATAACAAAATGCTAAAAAGGACGAAAAGCCTTATCACGTTTCATTGTCCAACATCGAACTAAAAACTCGCAGGACTTTTCAGGGGGTAGACCTGGGGGTATTGGGAGATAACTCCGTTTTTCAGTTTCTTATTGCTTACATAAATAAATAACACCATTGTCATAAGTACAATCAAAATTCCGAAATTACAATATTTCTTTTCACGCAGTAAATTAATATTCATCTTATCATCAAAATAACCACCTTACATCATTTTACTTATAACCAGAACATTAACTTTACATTCTATACAATGATATTAAAAAATTATCAAAATATATGAGAGTCAGATCTCTTGCAAGGGATATAATTCACAGCAGAGACTCAGCAATTTTATTGATTTTTTAATATGGTAATTTTCTTTCTAATCTCAGTTTTTGGTAAAAAAAAAACTAGAGGCTCCCAGGAGCCTGTATCGCTAACCTGTCTTTCAGTTGCCACAACCGTGGTAACATTGTAAGTTATACAGTTGATCTTCAGTCTCTAAAACTTTAGTACCTGGAACACCACCAATATATTGAACAGTATTTAAAGTCTGATCATGTTTTACTATATTCCTTTGTTGGGTTTTTTAACAAAAAAACGTTCTCGCTAAGGACCACTTTCGACACCAGTTTTGAAATCGAGACGTCATTTTGAAAATGGCGGTCAACAAACAATTTTCAACATCGGTTTTGAAGTCGCAACATCAATATATATTTGGAAAAAAATGTCATTGAAATAGGACAATGTTGAAATTTCCCGTTTCTTATTTTTTTGGCAACCATTTTCAAAATGGCAGTCAGCAAACAATTTCAACATAAGTTTTGAAGTTGCGACATCAATACCTATTTGGAAACCAAACTTCATTGAAATCGGACACGTTGAATTTTCCTGCCTTTTTTGGCAGCAATTTTAAAATTGCAGTCAACAAAAAAATTTCAACACCATATTTGAAGTAGTGACATCAATATCCACATGGATACCAAATTTTATTGAAATCAGATATAGATGTTGAATTTTCACGCCTTTTTTGGCGGCCATTTTGAAAATGGCAGTCAACAAATAATTTTAAACATCGGTTTTAAAGTTGCGACATCAATACATATTTGGAAACCGAATTTCATTGAAATTGGAAAATGTTGATTTTTTCCGCCTTTTTGGAGACCATTTTTAAAATGGCGGTCAACGAACAATTGTTAACATCGGTTTTGAAGTTGCAACATCAATACCTATTTTGAAACGAAATTTCTTGGAAATCGGACAATGTTGAATTTTCCCACCTTCTTTTGGCGGCCATTTTGAAAATGGCGGTCAACGAACAATTCTTAACATCAGTTTTGAAGTTGCAACACCAATACCTATTTGGAAACCAAATTTCATTGAAATCGGCCGCGCATTTCATTATTTTACACTTAAACTTCATCTTCTATTGTTTTGGAAACTACGAAAATTTTAAAAATTCTTTGAGAAAAGGGCAATAACTTCACAAGGATATTTGAATTTTCTTATAAATTTCAGGGTGGGTAGATCTTGATATGCTGAACATTTCTGCAATTTACACTAGACCTCCATCTTTTACACATTTTGAAATATAAATAAAAAATGCAAAAAATTTGAAAATTTTACGGAAGGCTATAACTCCGAGATGGGTTTTCAGATTTTCTTCAAAATTGCACAGTGGGTTGATCTCATCATGTTGATCATTTTAACTTTATGTCAGATTTTTGATGTCTGTATAGGTTTTTGAGTTATTTGCAAAAAAAGCAGCATTCTACCCGATGTTCTATTTTTAGTAACAGCGGCCCATGTTGTTTGGTCTGCGGACATAAAAATCACAAAATTGAAAGTACTTACCCTGGTGATGATTCGGTTTAAGTTTGGTTAGCATTAGCCCAGTAGTTTCAGAGGAGAAGATTTTTTTAAAAGTTAACAGACGGACAAATGGACGCCGAGTGATGGCAAAAGCTCACATGGCCTTTGGGCAGGTGAGCTAAAAGAGTGTTTGATACTTATCAAAACTGAATAACTGATAAAGAAATAGTAAATGTCGTCAGACATTTGTGGTAACAAAAACAATCTGTTCTACAAAGGTATAAAGGCCTCAGTACTATCATCAGCATTTGTACTTGGATATTGAACAAACGTGCATATGAATCTATGAAAACTGAAACTTGCATCTACATTTAGATGAATCCCACACCTGTGACGACAGTACTAAAATCAGAACCCATTTATATGACAAAACGAATGTAACGTGAAAATTGATGAAAATAAACTGACTTTTGCAAACAACAGTACTTGGGAACCATACATCAATGGTCCCCAATCAAGCAAAATGATAATAGCAAACAAAGCAAATATTGATAAAGTTACACGAACTGCCGCACAGCACTCTTTATTTTATTTTGATAAAGTTACAGTTTGAAGTGTAACAGCATCGTTAAACAAAATTAAACCACAAGGGGACAACATAACCACTGCAATCTTGTCTACAAGTATTGACACTGGGATATCTACCTTACAGTCCGTACAAGAAGCCCATTACAGATAACACATACTGTTCAGTAAAATCAATTATCTCTAATGTTTCTATGGATTGATTTCATTGTGTAAATTGAAAAAGTGTTACAATTAAAATTTCACATCACATTGTTAATTGCAACCCCTTTGTATATATATTTTAACCAAACTACATGGCAACAAATTACTGAAATTGAATTGGATACCGAAAAGGATAATCGGAAGCCAGAATGTGACTTTTGCAACGTTTTACAAAAAGATAAAATTTCGAAAATAAAATTACGTAGATACTATTTTTCGCATTTATGTTAAAAATATAAATGACACACTAAAATATATACAAATACATTGATCGATTGACTTTATAGACCATTTAATGAACAACTACGTAAAACGCAGAAGGACTGCCACAGCAAACTAATCAAGGCAGTAATACGAGTATATAGACAAGTGTTGTCAGAGAAAGAATACGGATATATTTCAATGAAACGTTTTACTGTTATTCTATAATGTTGAATCCTACAGTGGGGTGCAGACAAAATCTTTCATAAAGTTAACTTGGAGCAGTCACAAAAGCTCCTCTAAATTAAGTTAGAACAGGTATCAAGTCTGCTGTAGAATTGCTCTCAGTATGATCTAGAATTCTGACCGCTCTGATCAGTCATTGTCATAGCTTGAACCCTGACCGTTCTTGTCCAAGCCATGCCCACTCCGACCTGTTCTACCCATGATCGTTGTACCTAAGCCAGGTTGTTCTGGTGACGGCCGTTCTACCTAAGTCTGCTCTGAGTTGAAGGGGGTTATAATGTAATGCCCATTGTTGAAAGTTTCCCGTTTCCCGCTGACCTTGAATTGTTATCATTTATTATTTCTTCATTATAGATTGTCCTTTTTCAAAAATCGGTATGAAACATTCTTCTGAACTTAAAATGTTTGATCCCATTAAATTATATATTTTGTGAAAACAAATAGAGTCCATATTCTTTGCGACCTAATTACACCTTATGTAAGTAAGCTGTATTCTGATTGGTTAATAGCCATTGTATTTTTTGGCAAATACCACTCCACCGTGGTATTTGTACCGGAGTAATCTGTGCCTTTTAAAATGATAGAGACATTCGGTGTAATTAAACAGATATATCATGCACGTTCGGGTATTTGAAAAAATACAAGTCAGGCTCGGGAAATTTTACCGCCCGCGACGTGTATTTTTTGGCAAATACCACTCCTTATCATGATATATCTGTTCAAAAGCCCTTTTAACAGTTAAGATTTTGGTTCTCTTTAAAAGCATATCTGTTGCTACAGATTGTTACCAGTGTCTCAGTTTTATGATCTGTTTTCCACAAGGTCTCATAAATAATGGAAGTCGAATAAAACTTTTGTATAATATTTATTTTAAATAAACAATCTAATAGCAAGACATTAAGGAGGCTCACTCCTGATTTTGTTTATATCAAGGATTTCTTGAAACTTATTTTAACGGATTAAGCCATAGAAACTAAATAAAATGGTTAAAAAATCTATAGGTCCATGTGCTTTTAACGGAGATACAAGACATAAAAAAATTAGGCGGGAAATGGATTTCACTGAATTTTCCCTAGTTAAACATCAGGACTATTTTTTTTCTAAAAGTTAGGAAGTTATATCAAGGGTTTTATAAAAACTTGTCAGGTATCTTAATTTGACCTAAGAAGACATTCATGAAATAAATAAGCCGGTGTGCAAAATACTTTAAGCCATTGATCTCGAGAAAACCAGAGAAGTACTGAAATCTGCAACAAATTAAAAAATATGACGAGTGAGCTACCTTAAAGAATACAAAGGATAAAATAGACTTATATAATTTATCATTCATAAGTAAACTGAAGTTGAGAGTCTTTCATTTCTGTTCGAAATAATTCATCAAACTGTTCATTTTGTGCAACCGTAAAATGATTCTTCCAATCACCAATGTCTCCTAAAAGAAAATAAGAAAATCATTTGGACAGATATGATATCAAACCTCGGAAAAGCAGTAAATGTCGTTCATGTCTATAGCATTTAGTGCTTTAAATATAGTTTGAACAATCGAGTTTGAATAAAAAATATATATCGAAATTACTGTAAGTAAGTTTTTACATATTACCATTTCGACAACTTATGTCTCTTCAGTGCAGATCAAATCAAAACATTTGTTATTTGTATAGTCTTTGTCTTGCTGTATCAATTCGAGTTGGATTGCCGTGATTTTTTATTTTGTAGTTTCCCCCTTTCCTAATTTTACTTCAATATTCGTTTGACATTGTTAACTAGTGGTACCCATCTGGGATGATATATAAACATAAGATCAGAAAGTTTGAAAGGCACCTCCACTAAATGTTACAATTAAATTTTGTTATTACTGTCATTGTGGTTTTCAGAGGAAAAATCTTTTAAATGCAAATTTAAAATACTTGTATTTGTGGAGACTTTATCCTATTTGCATTTAATTGCTTATTTTCTAGAACCCCTTTGAACGTTGCACACAAAATCAAACTTGTCCCGAGCTCTAGATGTGTGATTAACAACGAAATGCAGGTACCCCTATTGAAAAATGGAAATTTTGGTCATTTTTAGACATTCAAGTTGTCATGGAAACCTGCTAAAGTGAGTTATATTGCGCATACATATAGAATGGCCAGTCCTCTTTCCTATTGTGCATAAAAGACATGAAAAGTCTTCAATCTATAACAGGAGAGTTAGAGTTTGATAGACCCCCAGTGGCAAAAATCCGATTTTTGCAATTTTTGCTTACAAATTGGTGTAAAAATTTTTTAAAAATTTTAAAAAATTTTCTTGGTGTCTGGCACATTTTTAGACCTTTTTTTTAAAACAAAAAGCCAAAAACTTGACATTTCTGCTGCAGGTCTATGACAGCCCATCCCTCACTAAAATCTCACTTTTTGCGAATTTTGGCTTTCAATGGATGCTAAATAGGGACCTGCAACTACAGCATTTTAGATTCTCGACCCTTTTGGGGTTATTTGTTTAGCTGCAGTACCCTTCTGTCTGTCATACCTTTTTCAATGTATGGGAAATCGTGAGGGACATAACAGTAACCACAGGGTCCACGATGCCAAAAGGCATCGTCCGCCTAGAAAGTGTTTATAATTATACAAAAAATCCGATTTTTTCAAATTCTTCCAGGAATGCCATAAATCATCTTATTTTGTCATTCCTGGGCAAAAACCACCACAAAACTGCCAAAACGGGGTGTCTTAGGCCAAAATTTGGAAAAGTTGACTTTCTCCACTAACACTTTCCAGGCGGAATTAATTTGTACAATTCCTCGATTTCAAAACTTTGCAAACTTATGCAAATTAGATGCAAATAAGTTGAAATTTTTCAAATGAAACTTTGCCAGCATCTTTATACTGAAATATGTACGAAGGGGTGGGATGGTTGGTGGGAGCGGTGGGGTGATGGGGGAGGGAGGTTTGCCGAAGTGCAGGTACCCCTGTTGAAAAATGGCAATTTTGGTCATTTTTGACATTCAAGTTATCATGGAAACCTGCTAAAGTGAGTTAGGCAACCTATATTGCTCATACATATAGAGTATTTTATGAAAGGATATGGAGTAAATGAACACGAGACCATAACATATATGTTAACTCCAACTGCAATAATTTTAATGAGCTGTATGGCCATTTCTGTATGGCCAGTCCTCTTTCCCATTGTGCATAAAAGACATGAAAAGTCTTCAATCTATAACAGGAGAAGAAGTTTGATAGACCCCCAGTGACAAAAATGCCGATTTTTGCAATTTTTGCTTACAAATTGGTTTAAAAATTCCAAAAATTTTGTAAAATTTTTTCTTGGTGTCTGGCACATTTTTAGACCTTTTTGTAAACAAAAAAGCCAAAACTTGACATTTCTGCTGCAAGTCTTGAAGTACTGGGAGTCTATGACAGCCCACCCCTCACTAAAATCTCACTTTTGGCTTTCCATGTTTACTTAATCACATGTTAATAGGGACCTGCAACTCCAGCATTTTAGATTCTCGACCCTTTTGGGGTTATTTGTTTAGCTACAGTACCCTTCTCTCTGTCAAACCTGCTACGCTTCAATTTTCAACGTATGGGAAATCGTGAGGGACATAATAGTAACCACAGGGTCCACGACGCCAAAAGGCATCGTCACCCTTGAAAGTGATTTATACAGACGCAAGATAAAGATAAAGAACATGGCAAAATTTCAAGGTCAATGGAGCGTAATTATGGATGTATAGCCACTGAAACTGATCTGCACTAATGCTAATGCAACCGCATATAAAATAACATTGGACCACCGTGAGTGTTAAATGTTAAACAGATGGAAACAAAATAACGCCGCCTCCGCCGAAACAACACATCTAGTCACTTTTGGAACTTTGGTCGAAGGCTCGAAAAAAATCAATGAAGGAATATGGAGTAAATGCAAATGACAATGAAGGGCTACGTCGAGCGCAGCATGATACGAACGAAGCATGTTGAATACTGAAATTTGAACAAGTGTAATTCAAATGAATGAGGACACAGTAAAGAGCTTGATAAGTAATTAAATGGACACAATAAAGAGCTTGAATCAGTTGCAATTTTGGCCCCTTTGGCCCCTTTAGCGCGGAAACGGTAAAAGCCATGCCAAATTTGTTAACTTACTTCTGAAAGCTCATTTCAAGAAGAATCCAAAGAAAAAAATCTGATCGAAATCCGATGTGACATGAAATCCGTTGACATATTACCGATTGGAAATTTCGTTAGGATCACACTGAAAGATACCCCATCAAAATCCGATAAATAATAACTATTCTACAGCCCAATACATGAAAACACCTAATTTGGCCCTTTTTGGTCCTTTTGTAAAAAACGGGCGAGGCCACAATACCCAAAACCAATCCAAACCTTCCTTTTGTGACAAGGAACATTATGTTAAAATTTCATAAGAATTGATCAACTAGAACTAAAGTTATCGCACGGAAACGAAAAGTCTACAGACGCCGCCACTATCATACCAATATACGACCTCAAAATTTTTTTTGCGGTCGTATAAAAAGTCTTTACTTGTACATGGTAAAAACAAGCAATAGACGCTTTTATTGTTGTTTTTCATCTTGAAGTCAATATAAACCTGCTATCTACAGGTTCCAAAGTATTATATGAATCTTCCAGTGCAATGATTATTACAAACTATAATTAATGAAGAGATGAATTACATTAATGGGTTTTTGTAATTCTTTTTACCTTTTCGATACAAAGTAGATCGTCTTTGCGGATCAAATCGGACGGTATCATCCGGTTTAAGTTTCTTCATATTGCTGAAATTACAAGCCGTTTCTAGATCTATATAGAAAGACTCATCATGTTTCACTTCTAGAAAAGCGGCTAATATTTTTACTGTGACAACAAAATTCTGAAAAGGAAGAGGAGAAAGTAACCCAGTGGACTCAAATAATTTATCTTAACCATTCCTTAATAAACCAAAAAAGAAAAAAAAACAGTTACACAGTTACACTTGCCTTCAAGAAAGAATCAGTTTTTCACTATCGCACTGCTGCCCTAGTCATTTAAAAAAAAAAACAACATTTTTTTCATACAAATATTCAAGGTATAGTACAAAAAAATTGTATCATTTGTATGAAGTATATATAAATATTTGTTCATATTGTCCTTTTATTTCGTATTTATTTGCTGTTTTCTGTATTCATATAAATTATCTTGTGTGGTGTCTCTGTTTTCTATATTGTTTTTGGATTATTCTTTTTTAGACTAACGGTTCGGTTCTCAATTCCTTTCTTAACATCTTGATATTTTTTACCGTTGGTGCTTTCCTTAAAGAATAAAGTTCTGTGATGTCCTATGAGAAAACATATCAGAATAAATTTTGTATAAGTTAGCCGAATATAACTGCCTTTTAATTTCAAATAGTCAGAGAAATGTAAATCTCTAACAGATTAATCATGAACAAATTTGAAATATAGAAAGCAGCCACTGTATGCAATGCTCACCTCGTTGCATAGCAGGGTCGCCGTTTTATGTTTATTTGCCAAAATGTATATGCATACGGTTAGCTTTTCACAAATAAACTGGCACTAAAAATGTCTTGAGGTTTGGGTGCCCATAAATCTGTTTACTGTTTAACCCTACAACTGGCTTTTCCTAGTGCCGGTACTAAGTCCGTCTGTCCCGAGTTCCTATCTTTACGTTTGTCTTTTGTTTTTTATTATGTTTTTTTCTTGTGCAGTTCCTTGGTACATTGTGGCATGTTACTATGTTTTTCGACCATTGCAGGTGTTTCCTGTTCTCTTTTTATTCTATTTTGCGTTTTTTCTTCAATATTTTCTTCATATGTAAAACATGTCAGTAAGCGAGAAGTGAATGTGACCATTCTATCATTCTATCTAACCCAGTCGCTATGTCTAAAACGTTGGAAACAGACAGTATCCCAAACATACATTGCAGTAGTCATCTCAAAATGCGCAATGTATACCAATATCAATAATGTTGGAATTGTCAGTCAGTGGTATTGGACTTCAACCATTCTATCTAACCGAGTCGCTCATGTGTAAAATGGGGGNGGGGGGGGGGGGGGGGGGGGCAAATCATTTCAGTGACAAACAACATTCATAGTATCTATTGCAGCCGTCATCTCATAATGCATCAGGTGTACCAAAATGGTTCATTTCGGAAATGTCACTAAGCGGGAATGAACTCAAGCCCTTCTATCTAACCGGACGCCATTGTGGACGCTAAGGATATCATATAAGCTTCCTCCCTCTTATATCACGGGCTTGGCTTAAAACAGCTACAAAGTAGTTTTGTAAGTCTTCAATTGAAGACTTGTGTCACCTGCACTACTGTTGTCGGAAACACAAATTTTAGGTTACTGAAAATTTTCGTAACACTTTTCTCAGCAACTACACATTACACCCACTTTAAATTTTGTATGTGACTTTACAATGGGGTTCCTTAATGCATTCATTGAAATCAGATCTGGCGAACATCTACCATTGACAGTATATTAGTTGGAAAAATTTCAAGTCGGTAAAAAGAAAGTAGATGTGCGACAGACCCGACTTCGATAAGCGCAATATGAAACGCCATACGAACACATACACATACACAATTTCTGTGGCTGTGATTTGTAAAATATAAGAAGAAAAATGTGTTCGGACGAACGTGTTACCATTGACAGTATTTGTTGAAAATATTAAAAGCCGGTAAACAGGACGCAGATGTCCGAGATACCTTAATTCAATAAGCTCAATATGGAACCCAATACTTAAGTCACATACAAAATTTCAAATGGCAGTGATTTACAGTTACTGAGAAAGTGTTACAAAAAGGCAGGATGGACGACGACAATGACGACGACGCAAGATGACTAAAGTGATCCCTATTAGTCGCCACACCACTACATGTGGTTCATTGTTAGGTGACTGAAAGCTTACTTCAGGTGTGGAATTGACGAAAACCGTATAAATATGATTTTGCTTTTCTAATTATCATATGCTAATGAATATTCTGCAGTTAGTTCAGATGTGGACTTTTGAAGAAAAAATGTTCACACCAAATCTTCGAAAATGCAACATAATCACATCTCGTTTTGAGGAAATTTCATATTTTAGTTTCCACTGTAGGTATAACCATTTTATTACCCGATATAGACTTTTGATAGTACAGATAATGTTGTTTAGATGATCCTCTTTCTTTAAAATTTGACAAGAATTTCAACTTAACATGATAATGCTTCTTGCCTAAGTCGGTTATAGCCAGACTATAACCGACTTTATATAGAAAGACACAACATATATATGTACAAGGCTATCCTTAATAAAATGTTTGTTTGCTGTTTATCGACTATCAATTTTGGATGTGAGTAGGTAGGTAGGTAATTTTTTTTTCTCGAAAGATGTCAAAATGGGGTAAATCTTAAAGAAAATGTGCTAAAAATAGAATAAAAAAAAATTGTCTGGGAAATTTCAATAAAATTTTTTGAGTTGGTAGGTTTTTTTTATGAGTAGGTCGATAAACAGCAAACAAACAATTTTTAAGGTTGGCCCAAGAACTTTTGTTTGTACATACGGGCTTTACATCTACCATATCTATTTGATATTTGTACATATTTTATGCTTACTGTGATTTTTATTCATACCTTTTTAAGATCCTCGAAATAAATAAAATGAATATTAGATGGATTCAGTCGTAGTTGTTCCTCCCATTCTCCAGTATATTTAAACCATCCACCGAATAAGTCTTTCTCTAATCAGAATTGCAAAATGACATTAGTAAAGACTTCAATAAATATTTAGATCATTGCAAAAACATTACACGGAGAAGTGTTCGTTCATTTCATGAGGTAATTTGGTAATCCTATTCATTCATTGTCTAGTTTCGAGGAAAAGCTTTATAAGTTATTCATTATCTTATAAATGAAATACACAAGCAAACGAATACCGAAGAAAGAATGAGGAAAGGGGGAATTCTAAAATCATAAATTCAAAATCACAGCAATTCATGAAAGTGAAGTTTCTTTGAATCATTCTCATTTTAGGTTATATAACAGTGAAGTGATTACTTTATGTACCAATTTTTCAATTATTTGGTTAAATTACTATTCATCACAAGGAGAATGACTTTGTGTTAAAAAAATACATGTCTATCGATATAAACTGCACAACTCATTATAAACAAACAAACAATCTACTTAATTTTTATTTGTTTTAGTCTTTTCCAATTACTGAAAGAAATTTTCAACTCATGATAGAGTCTTTGAATGAGTTACAAAGGTTTCCATTTTATTTCAATCATTTGAACATTTCAATTTTCAGAAAAACTCATGCGAATAAAGCAGTTCGGCCCATAGATAAATACATGCAATAAGTATATGTTACAGGAAAGTCTGTTTAGTGTGCGAATGATACAGATCCAATTAAGGTTAAAAAATATAATTCCCTCTATCAAAAACTCCATTTCTTTCAAACTTTTCTGCTTTAATGAGTGTTTGACATTTCTTAAACAGAAAGTTGCAAAGAGATGAAGAATTGAATGAAAGAAATATATCCATGGCTGGTACTACAAAACAAAGGGACGATGTTCCTGACAACAAAAGATAATGTCGTGCTTTAAGCATGCAAACTAACATTTTGTTCGAGCTGGTATTGTTTTGAATTTAATTTCAGTGAGAATACACTCCTTTTGAACATAGTATGTAATGAAGGAAAGACAACTTAAAATTATACTGCTTGTAGCTGTTTCCTTAGAGAGGGGTCCAATTCGATACCATCACAATTATTTTCTGCCGTATACCCTGTTAAGGTCGAGTAAATATGAAGAGATCAAATACGATAATGATAATTGGGCATTGGTTTTCATGGTGTACATTGCGATTGCGTTTGTCATATAGCCTTAATTTCAGACGCCTATGTATTAATCAATGTAAAACAAAAGATCAAGGTATGAAGAACAATTGTGTGTATCTGTTTTCCGCTTTGATTTCAAGCACACTGGATTAGTTAGAAGTAAAAGTTTTTAATACATCGGCAGCATTATAAGCTGAAAAGAGTAAATGAAATTCTACGACAATCCGTAGAGGTTTGCATATATGCAAAAAAGAAAAAAAGGTAAATGAGTGTAATAACAAAATTACCGAACAGAAGGGTCATAATGCAAAGTTATAGGGGCTAAAAGACAAAATAGGTGGGACAACAAAAGAAACCAGAGGCTCCCAGGAGCCTGTATCGCTCACCTAGCTTTCATTTGCCACAATCAAGCCTACATTGTAAGTTATACACTTAAACTTCAGTCTCTCAAACTTTGTGGTAGCTGGAACACCACAAATACCTTGAACTGTATTTTAAGTCTGATCATGTTTTACTATATTTCTTTGTTGTTTTTTTTTGACAAAAAACGTTCTTGCTAACGACCAATTTCGACAAAGGTTTTGAAGTCGAAACATCATTTTGTAAATGGGGGGCAACGACAATTTTTAACACCCTATTTTTAAGTTTCGACAACAATATCTATGTGGAAACAAAATTTCATTGAAATCGGACAATGTTGAATTTTACCGCCTTCTTTGGCTGCCAGTTGAAAATGGCAGTCAACAAACATTTTTCAATCCCGGTTTTTAAGATACAACATCAATATCCATTGGAAACCAAATTTCACTGAAATCGGACAATGATGAATTTTCCTTCCTTTTTTGGCCACCATCTTGAAAATGGTGGTCAACGAACAATTTTAACATTGGTTTTGAAGTCGCAACATCAATATCTATTTGGAATCCAAATTTTATTGAAATCGGACAATGTTGAATTTTCCCGCCTTTTTTGGCGGCCATTTTGAAAATGGCGGTTAAAACCAAGTCACAACAGCATGTCAAACATTTTATCAATAAACATTTTATCAATTTATACTTACCCTTCATCTTCTATAGTTTTGGAAATAAAAGACGAAAAATATGAAAATTTTGAAAATTCTGTGAAAAAAGGGCAATAACTCCTACAAGAGTTTTTGGTTTCAGGGTTGGTAGATCTTGATACGCTGTCCTTGTCTTCTTATAAAATTTTAGTTTCTTGATATTTGGGTTATTGGATGTGGTTTGTTTCTATTGATTTATTCACTTTTTTACCTTTTCGGGGCCATTTAGGGCTAACTATATGGTGTGAGGTTCCTCCCTGTGTTGAAGACCATATGGTGACCCCTAGATGTTTTGTTTTGGGTCGTTTTAACCTGGATATGGGATGTTGTCTCCTTGACATTTACCCCATTTCCTTTCTTTTTCACATTTTTGTAATTTAATATTGACCTCTATCTGTTATAGTTTTTCAAATAAAATATAAAAATAATTAAAATTTTGAAAATTTTACAGACCAGAGGCTCCCAGGAGCCTGTATCACTCACCTGGCCTTTAGTTGCCACAATCAAGCTAACATTGTAAGTTATACAGTTGATCTTCAGTCTCACAAACTTTGGTAGCTCGTCAAAAATCACACATCTTGAACTGTATTTAAAATCTGATAATGTTTTCCACTATTTCTGTGTTGGGCTTTTTTGACAAAAAACATTCTTGCTAAGGACCACCTTCAACACCAGTTTTGAAGTCGAGACATCATTTTGTAAATGGCGGTCAATGAACAATTTTCAACATCGTTTTTGAAGTCGCAACATCAATTTCTATTTGAAAACCAAATTTCATTGAAATCGGACAATGTTTAATTTTCCCGCCTTTTTTGGCGGCCATTTTGAAAATGGCCATCAGCGAACAATTTTTCAAGATCAGTTTTGAAGTTGTGACATCAATACCTATTTGGAAACCAAATTTCATTGAAATCGGACACTGTTGAATATTCCCGCCTTTTTTGTTGGCCATTTTGAAAATGGCGGTCAACGAACAATTTTCAACACCGGTTTTGAAGTTGCAACATCAATATCTATTTGGAAACCAAATTTCATTGAAATCGGACAATGTTGAATTTTCCCGCCTTTTTTGGCAGCCATTTGAAAAAGGCAGTCAACAAACAGTTTTCAACATCAGTTTTGAATTAGTGACACTAATTCCCACTTGGATACCAAATTTCATTAAAATCGGACAATGTTGAATTTTCCCACCTTTTTTGGCGGCCATTTTGAAAATGGCGTTCGACAACCACTTTTCAACACCGGTTTTAAAGTCGCTACATCAATATCTATTTGGAAACCAAATTTCATTGAAATCGAACGATGTTGAATTTTCCCGCCTTTTTTTCGGCGGCCATTTTGAAAATGGCGGTCAATAAACAATTAAAACACCAGTTTTGAAATCAACACAGCATGGCAAACATTTTATCAATTTACACTTAACCTTCACCTGCTATAGTTTTGGAAATAAAAGACGAAAAATATGAAAATTTTGAAAATTCCATGAAAAAAGGCCAATAACTCCTACAAGGGTTTTTGGATTTTCTTCAAAATTGCAGGGCAGGTAGATCTTGCTATGCTGATCACTTTTACTTCATGTCAGATTTTTGATATCTGCGACGGTTTTTGAGTTATTAGCCAAAACTGCAATTTACCCCTATGTTCTATTTTTAGCAACAGCGGCCATGTTGTTTGACCTACCGCCTTATCGAACACAATTTTGAGAAGCCATACTCTGGTGATGATTCAGGCCAAGTTTGGTTACATTTGGCCCAGTGGTTTCAGAGGAGAAGATTTTTGAAATTGTTGACAGACAGAC